>CP045905.1:3478271-3492641 GCA_013387185.1 Caligus rogercresseyi
TGTTTCAAAAAATACCTTTGCATTCAGCTTACATTCAAGGACTATAAATGAGTCATCAAGATGCAGGAAAAAAAATCCTTTTCCCTTTTTTATAAAAATAATCACAAAAAAGCATAAACACATTAACCATACTTATTTGATTTTGTTTTGAAAGGATCTCGTAAGCATGCAGCGCTCAACGCCTCTCCGTCCCAAGATTTGAGATTCTTGTTCAGTCTAATAAACCTGATGACTAAGTTTCTTTCTGGCCATAAAAGAAAGAAAAATAAATGATTGAGGATCCTCTAATTGACTTATTTTTTCTTCCTTCCTTATCTTATCTCTAGTGAACCACACAAAATTGATAAAGGATTTATTTTTATCGTTATAGAGAGATCTTCGAAAGAGGGAGGAGAAAAAGTTATATACTAATCAAAATTTACGACCAAATAAGTCTACCTTATAGTTTTTTTATATGGGAGAAGGATATTTCCAGAGGGTTTATAACAATAATAATACATAGATTTATATAATATATTGTCTTGAAGCGTTGCCAAAAAAATATTTTGAAGAGGAGTTTTAATGCTTTTCCAATTTGCTTGATGTCTTTTAGTTGGTTCGAAAAGAAGATGGAACAAAAAACATGCTTCTTTTTAATTACACAAATAAGAAAGAACTAAAAAGTAATATCAAGATGGTTTACATAATACAAGTTTTTTATTGCTTTAGTTCCTAACACATTTTTTTCTTAATATTTCCATATGGTTGTGGCGAGCGAAGAAGGATAGCTTTCGTGAAGTCAAAGTTTATAACAAAGTTGAAAAAATGTTGTCCATCCCCAAAAATGAGCAGAGATATTTTCAGAGAGACTTTTGTAAATGAAATGTTATCGTAAATATCGTTTTGTTCATCATTTGTTTATGAGTCCCAAGGTACTATTTATTTATTTATCACTTTATCGTTTATATGTGAGTTGTTGATTTTGTATCCGTCGGAAACAGTTCTCATTTCGTCAACTCAACTAGAGGGACCTCTCCGCTACAATTTGTAAAAGTGAGGCTACTTAAAATGTTCCATGAAGACAATTAAGGTGCATATTTTGTATGCTGAGTTTATTAAGATATCGTTTGAATATGAAATAACCATGATTTTTTTGTTAGTATTAGCCATTACACTAAATCTAATACAATCCAAAAATACATGACATTTTAAGAACTTTTTCAAATAAAATAATAGAAACATGTATTTTTTTTTTTTTTTTCGGTTAAAAACATTTTATTCGGTTGACTGCAAAATTTTATACAGTGTAAAATAAAATACACTAAAATTATTATACAGAAACAGAGTAAAACTATTCAGGGCAGTTGCGAAAATACATAAATGAACATTGTAGTTCATATTTACTGCCCTGAAGAATAACCTTATATAAAAGGACAAATCATTTATTGGTTTGGTTTAAAAAAGCACGATGTCTTCTTAAAATCCTTTTGATGGTGCTGATGTAGAGCTTTGATCTTTCAGGGACATATTTAATTATATCGCCAGCCCACTTCCACGTTGGCGCTCCTACATCCGGGATTTTGATTGAGAGAGCAGCGTAGCGAGCTGAAGCACCAATCATGATGGGCCTTAGGTCTTCTTCGACTACATAGGCATTTGTCGTTATTTTTAGTGCTAATAAAGATTTTATATTTTGTAATGTACATTGAATTGCTTTGTGACTAGGGGGGTATTTTTTAAAAAATTATTATTTCCAAAGAGAATGAGAGCTTTTAAAATATTCGGAGATATATCGCCGTTTTGACACATGTTCAGTTTTAAAAATCTTTTAATTATTTGAAGAATGGGACAATCGGCAAATGCATGTAAGATATTATTTAATAAAAATCCACAATTCATACAAGGATTCTGAAATTTAATGAGCATCCCTGAAATTTGTAATTGAGCTGTAAATTTAGAACCATCAGCAATCCCATTAGTTGATTGTAAAATTATTTTACTCCATGAAGAGGGAAGGTTAAGCAAACTTAAGTAGGACTCTGATATAGATCTCGCTCCATCATAACTCTTCCTACCACATTCAAATTTTAAAAACCATGGCTTGGAAGGGCACATAAAACTAAGTGAACGTTTAAGAGGAAACTTGAACCTTGCCACGTTAAAACTTGAATTCACAACCAAATCGTGGGCAGTAAAAATCGCTTGTGTTAAGGCGGTTCGCTCTAAAATGACAGGATCACCAAATCTTTTTATAAAAGGTTTTTTGTCTTTATTTTGGTATAAAATATCTATTGTCGTGTCCGATTGAACTGAGGGTTCCAACTTCCATAAAATTCTCTGAATTGAAGCCAAAAATGGCGAAAAGTTTTCCAAGTCCTGATTAGTTAAAAGAGTACCCATGTATAACAATTGTAAAATTGCGAAGACGTAAAATATTTTCTCCAGTCCCTGTTATAAAATACACCCATTTTCTGCACGATTCTTAGATAATATTTTGGCAAAATTTCAATAAGAAGACAAAGTCCACCTCCTACATAGGTTTTGGGACGCTTCAATGAGGGAAGATATGTTTTGTAAAAAAGAGTCCCCAGCCAACAATCTTCTTCTAAAGAAGACTTTTGTAAATGAAATGTTATCGTAAATATCGTTTTGTTCATCATTTGTTTATGATGTCCCAAGGTACTATTTATTTATTTATCACTTTATCGTTTATTAGTTGAGTTGTTGATTTTGTATCCGTCGGAAACAGTTCTCATTTCGTCAACTCAACTAGAGGGACCTCTCCGCTACAATTTGTAAAAGTGAGGCTACTTAAAATGTTCCATGAAGACAATTAAGGTGCATATTTTGTATGCTGAGTTTTATTAAGATATCGTTTGAATATGAAATAACCATGATTTTTTTGTTAGTATTTAGCCATTACACTAAATCTAATACAATCCAAAAATACATGACATTTTAAGAACTTTTTCAAATAAATAATAGAAACATGTTATTTTTTAGAATTGATAAAATAAACAATTCCACTATTTACAATCATTAAAGTAAACATATTTCATAAAATATATTAAGCAATCAAACTGGTACAACTAATAGACTGAATTGACTGAGGATCTAGCATCAATCCTTTTAAATAATGTCCTGTTCGATGTTTTTTACAAGTTAAATTGCAATGGATGTTAGTACTTTGAAGAAGTTGTCCATAGAGATTCAGCATTAAGTAGAACACTAAGCTCAGCTACTGAGGGAATATATGAATAATATAGATGATGAGGAGTTGAGACGGGGATATCATTAGATTTATTCATGTTGTCACATCACAGGTTCGACCGAACCGAGTCTGATATTACTGTCCATCACTAATCAGCTTACAGGATAAATAAACAAAGGTGTCACCCATAAAGATATAAAGACATAGAGATGTTATTGGATTCTTCATAGAAATACGTCATATTGACCAATATAAACAAATCTTTCTATCCCTATGATAAATTTACGATGACGTAAGTCATATCACTTTGTTTATATTTTGCACAGAATACAGGTGGACGATGTCTCTCTGATATTAAAGGGATAAGGTATCTATATCTTCATAGATCATAGATAACTTATTAGATTTTTTTAAATGAGAAACTTTATTGATATAGAAAAATTACATATATAAATAAACATTGTAGTTTAAAATTAGATCTCTAAATAAAAGTTAAAAGGCAAAAAAAAAACCACTGAATAATACAAAACAAAAAGCACATATTCTTGACATATACAACAAACACATCAAATTAAAATACATTAAACACAAAAATTAGCCAAAACATTATAAATTGGCAATATAACATGATAAATATAAAACGCATGACAATAACATAATTTGGAAGTTATTTTACTACCCAGACCAATGATAATTCAGGATAAATCCCAAGACTGATTCTTAAAATAAAAGAGGGCTGGGATAAAATCTTTTTAACTTTTTGATGACATTTTATTATATGTTTAAAAAAAATTATGTGTTCGTCGGCACAAGAAGGATCAAAACGAACTAAATTACTAGTAAAATTCCAAGCGTCATTATTTTAGTTTGGAATTTTAATTGTAAGAGCCGAGTACGTACAGTGGTTGATATCAGGATGGCTCGCAAATCATCCTTGCAAACGAAGTTATCACTTGTTAGCCTATGTGCGATATAGCTCCTACAGCTCAAAAGTGAAATTTCTAAAGCACGACTTTTTGAAGAACTCCTGGGATTGGAATTCAACCCAAAGAGAAGGATACCAGGAATAATATTCTTAGTGACCCCTTTAATATTTATACATATAAACTCCTTCAAGATGCTCAAAGCAGGACAGTTTGCAAAAGCATGAGAAATTTTATTGAACAAAAGTCCACAGTCTTTGCAAGGAGCATTAAAGAAAATAGTGCCAGAGGATACTTGAAACTGTGCAGTGAATCTTTTTCCATCGTGTATCTTTGAAACATAGCGAATTATTCTAGGTTTCCAAGTTGTTGGGAGATGTAATTCTTGTAGAAACTGATCACAAATTTTTTCGGCTTCTTCTTTGGAATTTGGATTCTTCAGAGGCATACGTCATTGTGCCCAATCTGAACAAATCTTTCTATCTTTATGATCAACTTACGATGACGAGGTACAAATTACTTTGTTTGTTTTGGGCACTAGCGATAGCTGAACGACGTTTCTCTGCTATTGAAGGGAATAAGCTCTCTATGTCTTTATATATCTATGGGTGCAATAACACACGAATACAATAAAGTGTATGTAAAGCGAAATGGACTGTATAAGACGATGATGTACCAAACCCCAAAAGGAATGTGATGCTGTATCCCTTATGCAGCGGCAAAACTTAATTATATGATTACCAAAATAAATAAAGGGACAGAGTTGAGAGAGATAGGTGGTGTTCTTTATTTGAAGTGAAAGTAACCATTTAATTAAGTTTTTCCACTGTATCAGGGATACATCAGCATCACAGTTCTTTTGGGGTTGGTACAACATCATCGTCTTATACAGTCCACTTCGCTTTACATGGTCCTTCGAAACATAGTCATTATCCAACAGTCGAAAGAGAAGCATCCTATTATTTCCTTTTATTGTATCATAGTCATTTGATATTGATCTTAATATTATCCGTTAGTGGAGATTCTCAGACCCACACTTCAGTGTGGTCAGCTTCGTTACAGATGTTGAAGGGGGGCTTCTTCAGAGACAACTACCTAATAAATACATCCTGAAACATAAGTACAACACAGTAGTATATATATATAAGAAAATCCCATCAAACGTCTTTTGCCGTTGGTTTATTTTGTATGAAGACTTTGGTTCATATGGATCTATACAGCATTATATACAAATGGAACTCCTTAGCAACGAAGCAATAAGTTTGCTTTAAAGTGAAGCGGATATGTGGAAAAAATGATTCCTTACATACATTAACACACTTTCTATTCCTTCTTCTGTAGCGGAGCAACAGCCCCAATTACCTATCAATATAACCTCTTCCTTCCCATCCTGTATATATTTATATGAAATATACTATCAAATGCATAGAAAATTGAGGCTTCCGGAAGGAAGATAATCTTTTTTTTTTTGCCCCTCTTACTAAAAAAAAGTACGCCGCATTTGTTGATCATTGCCATAAATATCAATATGAATACATTTATAATATAAAGAGAATTATAATATATATATACTAGTATTTGATTTATTATTTTCTTATTCTGTTTATTTATTATATAAGCATAAAATAAGATATAAATCTCAAAGGTGTATAAAATATAAATTTTTAATTTGCATTTATTACAATATTTAATACATATAAAAAAACTTATCAATACTTTTTAAAATCAAACATATGTCAGAAACATAAAATATAGTAATATATTTTTTTCAAATTTGACAGTTCTACGAAATAGAAACCATTGAATTCAATTTTACATCGTTTTCGTAAGTGATAGTAAATTTAAATACATTTAAGCATCGTAAGATTATTTTTTGCTGAACAAACCTATCGCTTTTGTCGTTCAAACTTTTATTTTTAATATAGTCGTACGCACAAGGCACTATTTTATAGACATCATCTCACTTGCAGTTTTATAAACGTTAACTTAACTGAAAGAAAATATATTATTTTGCCTATAAAAATGAATTATTTTATGAGCATTCAAATAAGTCACATGATATTTATAACGCAAAATCATATATTATGTCATTTTCCACCGGCAGGCTAAAAACAAACATACCAGAGATCAGTTTAAAAGGCTTTCAAATTCCTAGAAGTACATTGCTTTGTATATAGATTTATGAGAAAATTAAATATTCAGTGGAAGAAATTGTAAAAATAATAAAAGTCCACTTCAAGACAAAAATACTGACCGTGGTGAAGGACAAAATGAGAATATTAGAGAATCATCCAAAAGTGCCAGACTTCCCAAGTCCCATATTGAAATACAAAAGATCATACCTCATCGGACCCGCTCCCAATCTGCAGGGAAAAGGAGCAAAAGACACAGACGGACAGAGCTCAACTCACCGGACAAAGATAAAGCTCCAGTGAAACAGTCGAAAACCTTCGGTTCTAGTGTCATCTCCAGGCCAATTCATCATGAACTCTTACTATAAAACAATAGGCTTGAGAAGAATTATCTTTTTAAATACGAGGGGAGGAAAGGACAGAAGAACAAGACATGCTATGATGAAGAAAATTCTTGACTTACATCCTGATGTAATATGTCTTCAGGATATAAGATCTTTGTTTTCTTCTTCATGTTCAGGCTCTTGGACCTTTTGTATTCCAATAAATTTTGTTGTCTTTTTACTGGAAATGGCGTACAGCGTGGGGATGCTACGATGGTATCTAAGTCTGTAGCAAGCTCAAAATGTGTCCACGAAAGTGATATTGACAGTAACTGGCACAAAATCAAAATTCGAGTCTATTCAAGTATAATATTATCAATGCATATGGACTAAATAAGAAATCACCAGTATTCTTCGAATCAATTTTAAATCTCCTCATAAATGATCCTCTACCACAAATTGTGGCTGGAGATCTCAATGTGGACTTTGAAAGAGACTTGCATCCAAATAAGTCTATAGCTCTAAAACTAATAAAAGACACTCACTTGTTTGATGTAATGGAGAAATTCAGTAGAGGTCAATGTTTTTACTCTTGGAGGAACGGAAACAGAACCTCAAGAATTAATCATATCCTTATATCATGGTCTATATTATCTATTACAAAAAAAGCAAGTTTTAGATTCGAACCATCTTCAGATCACAAAATATTAGAGATCGAACTATTTAATCACTCATCTAAGCCCTTTAGGATCCCTAATTGGCTTATCCAGATTGAAGAATTTCCACTACAATTAAAACATAAACTACAAGAAAATTTTAACCCAGTGGCTACATGCAAAAAAATAATAAAAATATTTAATAAAACAATCAGAGCTACGACACTAACTTTTTTACGTCAAAAAAAAAAAAATTGAGCAACTTCGAGGGGACATAGAGGAGATAATGGATAATGGCTCATTGTTCGCAAAAATGATAACTTCTGAAACCTTAATACCATTGGAGTGGCTGAAACAGTGGAGGGGGAGATGAAAAGAAAAATTGAATTGGAACGAAACCCTTTTAGAAGATTACAAGATTTGAATGTGGAAAAATACATCTCATGCAAAGGAATAGATAAAATAATAAACAATGGAATAGCTATTAGGGACACAAAATCAATTCTTAAACTTTTTCACAACACCTACCAATTGTTACTAGGTTGTACGAGAAACAGCTTTCCTCGTCCTAAAAAAAATATAGCGCATCTGTTTTTACGCATGGAAATATTCTACAACATATTAAAAAGTTTTATCGAGACATCAAAGCCTCTGGACCGGACGGCATCAGAGGGCAAATTTTTACATATTGTGCGAATGAAGTAACTCCCTATTTACTGAAACTTGGACAGGAAATGGAAACCAAGGGGTCTCTCCCTGCTAATACAACTCGTGGTAGAATCTCGCTCATTCCCAAAAAAGGAAGTGGAAATTTAATAGATCATTGGAGGCCTTTGACGATAATGAACGAGTCATACTGAATCTTAGCGGGTATTTTAGCACGGCAAATAGAACCGATTTTGAACAAAAAACTTGGACATGAACAGAAGGGATTTTGAAAAATAGAAATATTGCAGATATTTCGAGAAACATCCAAACAGCCATGAATTCCACCTGCCAAGGACAGAAATATGGAGCAATAATTGCCATCGACTTTAGCAAGGCCTTCGACTCCATTAGTCACAATTTCATTTTTGAAGCTGTAAAAAAGTTTTCCCTAGAAAATATTTTAACCCCATACGCTCTCTTTTATATAATGGTTCGTCCACAATTGTGATAGATGGTCAACAAAGCGACCCTATAATTCTGAGAAGGCAGTTGTAGGCAAGGATGCCCAGTATCACCTCTACTGTTCGTGGCTTCTATAGAACTTTTAAGTACATAAATAAAGCGCAAATATGGAGGCTTTGGCGTTTTAATGAACAAAACAAAGCAACTTATCGACCTCTATGCCGACGATATTACGTTAATGGTACAAGGAGATTCAGAGGAACAACTCACAAAGAGAGTTGAAATTTTGGTTGCTTTTTTGAAAAACTTATCACGGACTACTGGATTGAAAGAGAATATTAACTTCCATACTTCCAATAGGCATTTGGCGTCCTTTACATCCTTAACGATCGGAGAGTGCAGAGTAGTTGAAACACTCATATTTTGGGAATTAAGTGGGAATCCAATCGACCTTCGCCCTGCAATTTTGAAAGCCTGAATGGTCAGGCATACAGGTGGTGTCAAGCGTGGAGGGGGTTTAATCTACAAAAACGCATTGACCTCTATAACACCAATTGATCTCCCAAGTAATTTACACCTCTACTGCATTACCAACAGTCGGAGAAAAACTCATAGAGGAGGGAAAACAAATAGTTATGCCTTTTGTTCGACAGGAAGTACATACCTACGTTAAAAAGAAAAAAATCACAGCTTGGTGGAGGTCTAGTACTGCTCCAAAAAGTTTTACCAAGAATTTTTTTAAAGTTTTTAAAGACCTCGTTTTAAAATCTGAAATGGATGGTGGCGCGAATATTTACAGACTCTTTTATTTTTTAAAACTTATGTTTGGCACAGATTTGTCGAATAGTGAAATATCTAAACATTCGGAGGAAGGGAGCTATTCAGAGAATAATATGGAGCATTCAGCCTCTTTTTGACTCTAATAGCACCACGGACATTATTCGGCCAAATGTAAAAAGAAAACCTTTCTTTAAATCGTTACAATATCAACCAGAAGAATTGGAAAAGATTGCCCTGGATAAAAAACATCTTAACATACAGAGACCTGGACCAAACAACTATTTTTCAAACAGGAAGGTTTATTATCCGCTTATGAGGGGAGCCAAAAAAAATATACCGTTGACTCCATGGCATTTGAAATTTCCCCCAATGAACCTAAATCAGGAGACGCGATGGAAATTGTCAAAAAGCACTTAGACAATTTTAAATTACCTAAGGAATGGGCGAAAAGAGTAATGCGGTCATGATGGGCATAAATGATGAGAAATTTTTACTGCACAGCTACAAATCTCCGCAAACTTAATTACTTTCTCTCAACATTGTAAGAACTGTGGAAGAATGTATGTGAACATCAGACACGCTTTCTGTGATTGCCAATCATTGGCAATTATCAAAAGGTTAATTCATTTGAATTCTGGCTTTATATCCGATTATGAAGATAGATATGTGGAAGCGACTATTCTTTTTGGCTTCCGATCAAAGGACAAGGCTATAAAGAAGAGGAAAAAAGCAATTAGTTCATCTTTGAGCAATTGCAAGGCGTACATAGCTAAGCAGCTTACAGAAGGAAAACTGATCGAGGACAATGAACTAAGCGGAATAATAATATCCGCCGCGCTCGATACGCGGCTTTTTCTCTGAGAATCCCAAAGCCGCAAAGTGTGCTCTGGAACCACGCAGCCGAAGTCGTGAAGTATTTCCCATCCTTGTCACCACAATATGCGAAAACCGCTCAAAATAATAATTAAACAGTTTAAAATGTTCAAAAGACATGGATGAAAGTTGATTATGTTTTTATTGTTTCATCATTATACTATGTGGAATTTTATTTTTAATTTTGATATTTTAGTATGTATGTCTATTTTCTTGGTATAAGAATTTGTGGTCTTTAAAAGGAAAATAAATTTAAACTAGAATGTTTATTTATGTTTTTATATAACACAATTTTCTTTTTATATCTCTTATTATATATAATTATGCGTTGTATATATTTTAAATAGAATAAAGATCTTGATGAAAAAAAAAAGGTTAAAAGATTAAAGTTATGAGCTACCAAGGGCCAAAAAACTGATGTCACAACAGACGAGGAGCAACAACAAGAGAAAAATAAGAAAAAAGGGTTTGGCTCTCGGCCTCGATCCTCGATTTATTTTGTGTTCTTGAAGTTTTGTTGGTACTCGTTTGTATTATTTATATATTGTGTTCATTATAGTTTATTATTATTGTGTGTGTTTTTAAGTTATGTTAGTACACGTTTTTATTGATAGAGGTTTGGTCTTTTATAGGTAATCTAATTTTAAACTATAATGTTTATTTATGTACCATGTACACAATTTTACCTATATTTTATTTATTACGTGAATATTTATAGTACAGTTATAATAAAAACCTTTAAAAAAAACTGATGTCAAATTTGAATTCAGAGAGTCTTATATCATAAAAATCTTTATATTTGCTCAATCAAAGGAGTTCACAAAAAATTTATTGACCATTGTTATTTAAAATAAAATGAATAAATAAAACCCGTTCAATTGTATCATAAAAGCATTAATATTTTTTATGTTTTGGGGTAGGTCTCATCCAATAGATATTTCGGAATAATTAGAAGTTATTTTTTTATTCAACAGTTCATGATAAAATATATGTACAAAACAGATGTTAGTAAGTAAAAAATACAACATATAAACATTATAGTTCATAATTTTAGCATCTTACATAAACTTACTCATTAGCTTCTCAAAGTAATAATCAACTATTAAAACATAAATACTAAAGGGAGGTGTGTAAAAGATTTTTTTTAAAATGGAACGGATGGGACATATTTGACGAGCTAGCGTCCATAAGTTGTCCGTGACTGAAGGGATCCGGAGGTCCAATGCAGCATATATTAAATTTTATTATAAATATATATTTACAAAAGATATATCATTAAAAATGAACAATGGATATTAGTATTTGACGATGAGGTAAAAATATATATCACAAGATCCTTCCCTCGGACCTTCACGTTCCTGTTTTCTTCCAGCTTGGGGATTCCAAAGAAAGTTATTGCATAAATTGTATTTAAGCAAGACATTCAATATTTATTAGAAAGGCTCTATGAAGGTTTCAACTTGATCTTTTTATCATGGTGACAGTGATTTCTTCTCTAAACTTTTGAGGACGATAAAAACTTGTAAATTTATTTTCGAGCTTCAATATTTAAATATTTAGTTGGTATTATGAACAATTAAATTGCGATATAAATGTTATGTGCATACAATTTACCAAATATATATTAATTTTCATTATAAAGTTTTTGTTTAAAATTACAAAGATAGCAGCAGAAAATTAACCAATCGTCTCCAAAAACGGTAAATAAACATTCTTTAGTGGTATTTTTGTGCATTTTATCTTTAATGAGACCAAATATAATTTCTAAGACATTGTCTCAATTATATGAGGTCACACTAATTGTTCATTTTTGTATCTGTCTGTATTTTAAACCCCTGATACCATATACAGGTAAGTGGATGAAGAGTATGAATATATATATATATATATATATATAATAATCATAGTTAGTGTTCCCTTAAGAGCTTTTAAAGAAAAAGTTTATAAAGATATATGTGTATATTTTGCCTTTATTGTCCACATAGAGAAATGGTGAGTATTAGTGGAGAAAATCTATATTAAATACAAATACGTGTATAAATAAAACCACTGCAAATCTAATAAGGTAAGTGATTGACTATCATTTATCAGAGTTGCACAGAAAAGGCTAAATATGCACATACGTATAATAGAATCACAAAGAGACAGCTTTAGGAAATCATAATAATGGATAGTTATAGTTTAACAATATAATAAATTACATTTTTATAAGTTTATAGTATGTGAGAAGTGAACTACAAATGTATAATATACTTCGTATATGTATATTTTTAATATCCCGTTCTAGTTTAAAGCCATGGTTATAAATGCTCTTAAGTTAATTCTCATCCATAAGACTTATGTCAACTTGAGGACTATACAACAAAATAATGCATTCATTTTTTCGATCTTGAAGAAAAGATATAAACTAATTTCATTTTGAAGTAAATATTTCTCTATTCAGAGTTTTTATAATTAAGGAGTGTGATAGCCATGTGCGTTAAGGCGTGTTCAACTCTCAATGCTGAGGGCGCCGGTTCGAATCCCGAGAGGGGATGGCCATTTTGGTCTAACTCATTGATAAGATCTTAGGTTCGATAGACTAATTTTAATACTATAATGCATATTTATATCCCATCGGATGCAATTCTATCGAACCATATAGGAAAAAAAAATGGTAGGATCGATGTCCATGGAAAAAGAACAATTTGTGTTAACCCTTTACACGCCAACGTTCCACTTTTGGGAACATACTTTTGAAGTCTTCTGCATCGCGTCATATTCAATAAAAACAAAATTGAATGAGTTTATATTATAAATTAAGGCTTAGAAAACAAAATATTTTATGTGTAAATAAACGAAAAACTAATTTTAATACTAGTTTGAGTGCTTTGAAAAAACCGAGTTTATCAAGTTTTGAACTTATCTTTTGATAATAAGAAAAATAGGGTTAAAAACTGGTAGTATTACTATTTTATAACTATTTTGATAAGCAAATATACTAAAGATTTGCATTGAACAATTTTTTAAATAATATTAATATTTTAGTAGACTAAAATCGACTTTTAAAATGATGTTCCCAAAAGGGGAACGTTGGCGCCTATTGGTACTCATTTTCATGCTCTACGTGTTTGCGTATAATTCTTTGTTTCCCTTTAGTTTACGTACGTTAGTACATATAAGTACATAAAACTAAAAGACAAATGTGTATTATAATTATTTTTATAATGGATGACCGAGTTGAATAGTAAGTTATTAATATTTATAATTTATTTCGATTAATTTTATGATTCAAATGATTTAGAGAATCTATTAAAATATCCCCCATGACTTCCTCAGTTGTGCTATAGAGGAGATCGAAAACATCAAAAGTAAGGAAATCGAGATTGTGGTTCTAGGTTTTCCAACGAATAGTGAGCGGGATATACCTAGTGACGAAGAAAATGACGACGAATATCAGTATCAAGACTCCATTCTTGTTGAAGTAACTGAACATTGACAATTATATGGCAACTCCCAATTAGAAAAATATGAAGTTTTGAAATCTTACCCTTGACATGGTAAAAGAAAATTGTTTCCAGTGTGGTGGATTTTACGAAAAACTTAGCGTGGATAATCCATGATCCTATATCGTGGATTACTAGGTGCAAAAAATTATATCAGGAACAAGTCAGTAAGATTTGGCTATAAAATTTGGATGATGTGTAGCTCCGATGGATATACATAGAATTTCGATATTTAATCCGGAAAACACAAAACCAGGAAGACAATTAGAGTGTATATTTCTGAAATGGGGGGTAAATATTTGCGACTAGTTATACATGCTCAAAAACGGTGGTGGAATCTTTTTATTCTTCCACTCAATTTGTCGGTTGTGGGAGTATTTAAATGTTATTATTTGGCCAACCAAAACGATAAAATGAGCCATCGACAATTTAGGAGGGATATTGACTCTGATACAACGTCAAAGTAATCGAATGCCTCTTGGAGGAAGTATTTCTAAGTCCACTAGAGTTATAAGACTTGACAGAATAAATATTTTTTTTGTAATCATGTACTCAAGAAAGGTGTGTCTTATATCAGAAAAATACTATAATTCAATGTACAAAGTGTATTAAAAGATTGTACAAGGTATGTAGTCCTATTTATTACAACAATTAAAAGTTCCATTGTCGATGAAAAATGTTGAAAAATACATATATAAAGGAAATAAAGAACAATATTAAAATGTACAAAATTGTAGTACTAGAAGCGCCAACGTTCCCAAAAGTGGAACATACCCAAAACATGACTTAGAATTAGTCAGCTAAATTTCGTTTGGGGTACATTCAAATAAAGGATGATTATATTTCAAATTTGAAGAAAATCGGATAACAATTCACGGAGCCGCGTTTAAGGGTTAGA
>CP045905.1:3492741-3508352 GCA_013387185.1 Caligus rogercresseyi
TATATATATATATATATATAATGAAATTATTTTATCAAAACGATATGATTAAAACATATATATATATATATGTATATATAGCAGACATCATTGTCTCTCTACAAATAACCCTCTCTGCACATTGCACAGTTTTATAATACAAATTTATCCCTCCTATGATATTATATCTTTCACAACTTTATTGTAATATGTATATAATATCCGCCTATACTGAAACCTTTAGGAAAAAATCCACTCTAATGTTTCTCTCCAGTGGAGATATCAGCAAGGGTAATAGATGAATATATTGTACAATCCTCATAAAATCCGCTGCCTCATTTATTTAATGAGATTGAAGAATGTTTGATTAATGAAAAGCGTTTGATATTCAGGTTATAAAGGGTTAATTTACATACAGTCAAGATCCTACATAATTTTTTCAAATAGGGAAATAAGGTAAATACTACATTCTATAAAAGATGATTCCAGTATCCCTTAAAAATGAAACTATCTTTGTAGTTTGTCTTTATCAACATAATAATAATTGTATCAATATCCTTATGGGACCTCTCCACAAAACTGATTGGTAGAAATAAAATATAAAATATAACAGTTAGTACTATGAAATGAAGTATATTTGGACTTAAAGCTGTTGAGATAGGAACATCAATTTAGAGATATGAATATCAATATGAAGGACACAATTATCTCTTCATAACAGCCCTGTTCAATGTAATTTAATTATTAACATATATTTGATCCTATTTCAAGAAAAAGTGTCTGAAGATACGACGTAGTAATATAAAGGAAAGTATTGTACCAACTGGAAATGTTGTGGGTTTTACTGGTTTGGAAGGATTTTCCCAAAAAAACATCCTTAAAAAGAGGGGTAAAATACCTTTAATATTACTTTGTGTCTTGGATCCATGATTGTCATCAGCTCTCTGTGGGATCCTACCATCAAATCTACACAAAAAACGTGAAGTTCCCTAAATGTAAGGTTTCGGCTGTACTTTTAAAGAGAAATACTTCATTTTTTCCTTGATATGGTTTTTTACTTCCTTCAAATAAGAAGCTGAAAAATAGTTTATTATTATTTAATCTCCAATACAGACATCATACTTCCACATAACTTACTTTCTCAATTGAGTCAGAAAATGTTTATGACTATAGTCAATATAACAAAAGATTCAATGTAATTAGACTTGGCTCTAAGACTATTTAATGAATTTCTATGTCGATTTTTTTATTTTTAAATATTTGTAAATGGCAAAATAAATACCCTTTATATGTTATACATATTTTCGTAAAATGCTTCATTTGTAAAACGCAAGATGACAGTTTGAATGGTTTGTATTTAAAATTGTATCATTAAAAATATAAGTGTAAAAAGTAGGATGAATTGCGGAAAAAATACATAAATAAACATTATAGTTTAAAATTAATCTACCTAAAAAGACCCAACTGAACTAAACAGAAATAAAATGCAATATAAAACAAAGCTTTAAAAAACAAAACTAATAAAAACCAATCACAAGGGGTTATAAAAAATGGAAAAATTGAAGGACTATCTTCTCAGGATGACAGTTGATGATTTCGGGACACATAAGTTTTTTTCCTATTAAGGAGTTGAATTTATTTTTCAATATTTGGTCAGTAAACAATTTGCCATATCAAAATATCAGTTACAAGTTAGAAGAGACTAATTAAAAAAGTTCCTCTAAAGTTTCTTTATTGTCTTGTGTTTTGGTTGATTTTGAAAGGCGTGCTATTAGATAAATGTTGAACTTATATATTTCTGACATCATCGCATAATCCACCAATAGATTTGCATACATACATTGACATTTCTGAAGTAAGGTTTTTCCGGAAGTTGGTTCCATTTTTTTCGTACTCTGCATTAGAATTCATGTTATTGCAAATGATATCTCTGATGTTGATGGTTTTATAGCTTATCGCAAATTGAGTCATATTTTTCATCGCCTATCAAAAATAAAAAAAGGATAGAATAAACCGTTGCTAAAAACAGTACATAGATATTATGACTGATGAGTATTAAAAATATATAAAGAACCATAACAACTGCATTTACTTGATCCATTTGTTTGTATATATATTTTTTCTCTTCATGTGAAAGATGAAAGGCATAAATTAAGGAATCCTTAAACATATTGCAAAATACCTCATAGTAGTATTTATATAGCTTTTATAACTTTCTTATGATGTTTTTCATCATCATCATAGAACATCCTTCAAATCTGTGTTTCTACTTTTTGAAGAGCTCTTCAAACTCCAATTTATTTCCTTTCTCCTTTTATATTTTACTAATTTTAAATATATTGTTCCTAGAGGAGGGGCTATAACTTATCATAACAACTTTTTCTACATATATATAAATACTTGGAGACTTTAGAAAATGCTTAAAGAATGTTGTATTAGGCGATATTTTAAAAAATGTTTGAAATGGTTTTAATCATTAATTATTTGCAGATAAGATGAGATATTCACCTCATATATGAGGATATCATCCTTAAGAACTGTATCTCCTCATAGATCTCGATCCATGCCATTTATGAATCCTTTGAATTGGCCTCAATATCAATATAATCGATTAATTATTAATTTTTTAAAGCATTCTACCCGACAATATATATTTATTCGTGAAAGGATATATGGATCCTTACTCTCGCCATAAAACAAAGATGAAAGAAAGGCACTAGAGTGAGACTCCTCAAGGAATAACGTTGACACAAATTTAAAAGAAATCGAACCCAAGCTTATTATATAAAAACGGGCAAATAAATTTGCGTAAACTTATATCAAAATATTCTTTTTTTTAATAAAACCCCGGTTTCAAAGGAAGTTAACCCCAAGCTTTTTAAATAAAAACAGGCAAAATAAATTATCGTATTTTCTTAAAATTATATCAAAATATTCTTATTTTTTTAATTTGTAAAAAGTCCAGCTCTAAAAGAAATTTAAACCCGGGTTTTTTAAATAAAAGCAGACAGAATAAAGTATCTCATAATCCAACACTTATATCAAAACATTCTATTTTTTTACCCAATAAGAGAAGTGTTTGTCGTATCTGCTAATAGTAAAGTGTTTGTTGGATACTGGAGATATATTTAGATCATTATGTACTAAATTTGCAAAAATAAATCTAAAGAATCGTATTTACAAATTGTAAAAAAATTGTGCATAATGTAAGTCCACTATCAAGATTTGAAGAAAATATCTACGAAATAACGTCTTTAAATTATCCAGTGAACGTGTAAATCTTACTTGATGACCAGCGCCAGAAATAAACACATCGCTCTTAACCTTTTAACTAAAATTTTATCTGCACAAATACAATTCGAAGAAAAGCACACAGTTAAAAAAAGTTGCACGTTGGCTAATGCAAAATATATATTTATCTTTTCCATACGTTTTTTGTATTCCCATAGGCATTGCTTATAAAAATCCAAACAAATACGAAGCGTTCATTATTATCGGCGCCGGCGAAACACCCAATAGTAGTGTTGTATTGGTCCTAATCTAGGATCAAGGACTGCAACCAGTCCGGTCCGGTTCTTTTTGTTGGTCCTTAAAAAAGGAAAAATATTTCTTTTTGGCGTCATAACCTACGTCATGTTGTAAACATCTCTTAATGCTATGAAAAGGAAAGACCCTTTATGTCAGGAAAGTAACATCTTTAATGAGCTGATGACAATATAACGTTTTTATTTATGTTAATGTTATGAATAAGTTATATATTGATTATTATTTAAAAAATAAATCGTCGATGCTTGATGGCAATACTTAAAAATTAGCCATAGCAGTTGAAACGAAAGGTATACGGAAAAGCCTATATTATGAGATACAATATTTTCAAATTGTCTAATATAAATATTATTTACCACTTTTGTTGCTATTGAATTAACACCAAGTTATAACATAATATATACATATAATAGTAGCAGTTAAAACGTATGAAATAAATACTCTTTCAACATTTATGGAAATGAAAGGATTGGCAAAAGACAATCTCAAGGACCGATCCCAAGGAGCGACAGTCCTAAAGACCGGTCCTACGACTGGACAGGACCCGAATAAATTGGGGCCGACACAACACTATCAATACCCATAAATCCTACTTACTTATTGAAAACTTATTGTCAATGTATATGAATCACAATCCGTTGTAATCTAGATATCATTTCTATTTTAATAATACGTCAGATTTAAGATCATACGTTTTTACAATAATCCACTTACAACACTGCCCGTGCTCCATTTGTTATTATTGTTGTAGCTACTTCATATGATTAATATTGTGCGGTATAATGAATGAAATAAAACCTCAATTTATTGGGGGGAAAAAATACCCTAAATCCTACTCGATCTTCCGTGGAAAACCATAAAGAAACCTTTGAATTGCCCCCCTAAAAATCCACTTAATTGATCTTTTAGACTAAAAAACCCATCCGTGCGGGTACCCGAGGAACTACCCCAAACAAGCCCGGTCATCACCCTCAATATATTCAAACAACACTAAATTCTACCCATAGTCCAGTCCATCAGTCGAAGAAATCAACTGGAGCACAAAGAAATGCCCGTCTACCTCGAGTAAATAGGATTTTTATAACTCCTCTATTTCTCTCTGTCTTCAAATAAATGATGACTGTATGTATGTTTGGGACTATGTGTGTATGCAGTCTTCCACATACAACTCTGTCGTTAATTACATTATTCTCATAAAAAGCAGATTCTTCTTTCTTTCTGTCTCTCTTTCTTTCTAGCTCCTCTCTCATTAGTCCACTTCTAATTGTGTCCTTTCTGTATGCCTCTGTCCTTTCATCTCGTTAAGGTTTACTTTTCAAAAATCGTTAAGGGGGGATGTAATTACTGTCGGACAGCGATTATATAACCCTAGCTGCTTCTTCAATTCATGGCAAAAAGAGAGAGAGAGAGAGAGATCCATTTTCATTAGTGAGTATCTCATCTTAATTGATGGAGAATTCCTTCCTTTCATATTATCATAAAATACTTATTTATTTTTCGCCTTTCTAAAAGAGAACTTTATGCTTTGTAATATCTTAATTAATACGTTATATAAGTAACTATTCTATTAAGAAGTTGAGAAGTTATGACTTCTATAACTCAATTAAAGGGACGAATTGACGACTTGATCAAGTAATTATTCTATATACCCAGCTTTTGTGGGAAGATCAAAAAATTGGGATCCGGTCTGAAACCGCTACATAAAGAATTTACAACAACCAGAGCCGTCAACCATCAATGACATAATCGATTAAATTATGATCAAAAGATTTCATAAATATTATAAAATGTAGAATTAATCTTTGTGCATTTGAATGCAATAACAGTATGTAAAAAAAATAAATGAGGTCAATACAATATCAAATAGTATAGCAAATGATCAGATCACAATATTTTATTTGTATTATTGTAGCATTACGATCAGTAATATATATTCTATCGTATACCAATGTCTCACCCAAAAATTCTGATTATTACTGCTTTTTACACATATTTATAAAAAGAGAGTTGTGACGTCAGATGATGTGACGACGTAAAACTTTAATAATATTTGGTGCTTAACAATTAAAAAAAAAGAATTTAAATTTGCTGAGAAAAATCTGAAAAAGCTAAAATTAAGGTTGTTAACCTACAAATCATATATATATATATATAAATGACTAAACAGTGCCATTGAAAAGCCCAAATTATTAATAAACATAATAGATTTTCATCTTTCTCTTATAAACCAAGCTATTGCATATTTCTTACTTCAAATGAGTTCGCTTAGGTAATTTCAAATTAAATTCCTTTAACAAAAATCTCAATTGGGATATGTAATAGAGGTTTTTTTTCATATCGTACACATTAATCATTTAGTAAAGGAAATTATTTATACATTACACTATGTAACAAAATTAAGGTCTTTGTTTGTCCTTTAGCTGAAATTCCAAATTAGAGTCCCATTTTTACGTAGATTCCCAAAATGCCACTTAAAATTTTGTCCGAAAAAGGTTTGGGCTTTATGACCTTTTTAGAAATTAAAATTTTCATCATTTCTAATGGTTCAGGCCCAGTTATCTTCGTGGAAAGTAAGAATACCACAAATGTCAGTAGTATTATTTTTTACTATGTCTGTGCATTTCAAATCTGTTTTTAAAATTTATATATCTTTCGTACTAATCGAAAAAATCGGCTATATATTTCAAAAAGTTGACCATATTTTAGTGTTCTATTTAAGCGGTGATATATTTTTTGTTTCGAGTCTATTGACTATAATCAATATTAATATATTTTTGGTATATGTCAATGCATTTCAGAACATTTTTATAATTTCGATATCTGGCATGAAAGTAAAGAAAAGATCAATTAGTAGGACGAAGTATCAAAAGTCAGAAATTTCATGAACAAAAAAAAGGATAACCTGTACTTTGGCCAACCACAAAACCCGAAATGGGTCAAATTGACCCTTAACATAATATAAGGGTTAATTAACTACTTTTAGGTGATTATTGAGGTTGCATTTAATATTATTGTGATTTGTTACGAAGAAAAAAAAACAGGTGTGCCTTTTTATTTGCAAGTTCCTTAAATAATTTGATAACAATATTGAAATGCAATTTTCCAATCACAGTAACTCTCTAAAAAATAACTATTTTTTTGACACTTGTAAATAATTATATGTAAATAAAAAGGCAAACCTGTTTTTTTTTCTTCGTAACAAATCACAATAATATTAGATGCAACCTCAATAATCACCTAAAGTAGTTACTTAATATGATCAATACTTTGTCCTACTTAATTGAGCTTTTCTTTACTTTCATGCCAGATATCGAAATTATAAAAACTGTTCTGAAATGCATTGACATATACCAAAAATATATAAGATATTGATTATAGTCAATAGACTCGAAACAAAAATATATACCGCTTAAATAGAACACTAAAATATGGTCAACTTTTTGAAATATATAGCCGATTTTTTCGATTAGTACGAAAGATATAAATTTTAAAACGGATTTAAAATGCACAGATATAGTAGAAAAATAAATACTACTGACATTTGTGGTTATTCTTACTTTCCACGAAGATAACTGGCCTGAACCATTAGAAATGATGAAAATTGTAAATTTCACAAATTTCCTTATCCTGGACACAAAAGCAAAATTAGAAATGATTAAAAGTATTTTTTCATGTTTGCTGTACATAGGCAAATAGAAAATAACAGTTTCAACTCAAGGACAAAAACTTTGTTACACGGTGTTATTAATCAAATTAGTTTTATTTTAGAGACATACAAAAATTGATGTGAAATCTAAGATAACACTGGTCAACAAATTTTAATTTTTTTTCTTTGGCAGACCATCTAGGAGTGTTTTCTGGGGTTTTGAAGGTCGCTGATTACGAATATAACATTGGTTTTGCCAGATTGGCTCTAGTTTAGAAGATACTGATAGCCCCAAATAAGCCTAAACTGCTAAAATCTCCCTGTATTTCAGGGAGAATTTTTATATAATTATTTATATAGGGAGAATTTTTATATAATATATACTGTAATTACTTAATAACATGTTCCATAAATATAGTTGCAGTATAAATTAAACAGTAATTAAGAATTTTCTTTTTAATTCCAGAGTTGAAAATGAGTTCCAGAGAGAAAATGAGTTCTTCTAGAAGATGTTGCAGATATGAACCGGATGTCTTTTGTTACATCTGTGGACAGTATATGATGGCACAACAAAAGAGGAATATTACAGACTTTGTCAAGAGGGCGTACAAAGCATACTTCGATATGAAACTTGGTGACCAAGACAAGTCTTGGGCCCCACATATGGTGTGCAAAACCTGTGTAGAAAGTCTCCGCGGTTGGACCAACGGTAAGCTGAAGTTGAAGTTTGCTGTACCAATGGTGTGGAGAGAGCCCAAGAATCATTTTGATGACTGCTACTTCTGTCTCAATGACATGACGGGGTTTAACAAGCACAAGAAAGCAAATTGGCAGTATCCGAGCCTGGATTCTGCTATCCGTCCTGTTGCGCACTCTGAGGATCTACCTGTGCCTGTTTTCACCAGTTTGCCTGAAATCGATGAAACCGAAGAGATTCCAGCTGATCTTTCAATATCAAGTGATGATAGCTGTAGTGACTATGAAGAACCCTCAAATGGCCCTCAGCTTTTCAATCAATCTGAACTTAATGACCTAGTGCGAGACCTTTGTTTGTCGAAGGAGCAGTCTGAAGTTCTTGCATCACGACTCCAAGAGAAAAACATTCTTGATTCTGGCACAAAAGTAACATACTATAGGACAAGGGAAGGCAGCTTGCTTCGTTTCTTTTCTAAAGAAGACGACCTGGTCTTTTGTAATGACGTTTCTGCACTTCTTAACTGCATGGGGATCTCATCATATGACCCAGCAGATTGGCGTCTCTTCATAGATAGCTCGAAAGCAAGTCTAAAAATTGTACTTATGCACAATGGCAATAAGTTTGCTCCTGTACCAATTGGCCATTCTACCAAGATGAAAGAAGAGTATGATGCTATCAAATTTGTTCTTGAAAAGATGAATTACAACACTCATAAATGGCTGATTTGTGTGGACTTGAAAATGGTCAATTTTCTGCTTGGTCAGCAAAGTGGGTACACAAAGTATCCCTGCTTTCTTTGTTTGTGGGATAGCAGAGCAAGAATCCAGCACTGGAGAAGGAAGAACTGGCCAGAACGAGAAAGTCTCGAAGTCGGCACAGCCAACGTCATCAATGAGCCTTTGGTACCCAGGGATAGAATCATCTTCCCTCCATTGCACATAAAACTAGGGCTCATGAAGCAGTTTGTTAAGGCGTTGAACAAGGATGGGGATTGCTTCAAGTACATATGCAGGCAATTTCCAGGTCTTTCCATCGAAAAAACTAAAGGTGGCATCTTCGATGGACCTCAGATTCGAACGCTCATGAGGGATTCTGACTTCACTAATCATATGAACACGGTTGAGTTAAATGCTTGGGTGTCCTTCACAGATGTAGTGACAAACTTTTTGGGAAATCACAAAGCTGACAATTACAAGCAATTGGTCCATAAGATGCTTACTGCATACGGAAAACTAGGGGCAAATATGAGCATTAAAGTTCATTTCTTGTTTAGCCACCTCGACAGATTTCCTGGTAATCTTGGTGATTACAGTGAGGAGCAGGGAGAGAGATTCCATCAAGACATCAAAACAATGGAAGAGAGGTATCAAGGCAAATGGGATGAGCACATGATGGCAGACTACTGCTGGAACCTTTTGAGAGACTGCCCAAAAGTTGCTCACAAGCGAAAATCGTATAAACGTCAATTTTTGTTTTGTGAATAAAATATTGTTTTGTGTGTTCATTGTAACTAAGAATCTATTGTATAATGCTTTGCATTCATTTATGATATATAACTGATTATGTAAATGTTTTTTTTTCACTTGGAGAATTAAAATTCAGCAAATTTTTTGTATATCCTCGAAATCTATGAAAAGTGTTCAGTTATAGGATAAATGAAATGATGTTATATCTAACTTAACTTGTTTTTACACTGTCTTTGTGGTTTAAGATTATCATAAAAATCAATATCTGACATTTATGCACTATTTAGCCGTTTTTTGTACGTTTAGCTATGGTCGCGAATGGGTGATTTCAGACAAACGACCCCCTGTGATATCTCAAAAACTAGAGCCAATTTGAAAAATCTAATGTCAGATTCGGATTCAACGCCCTTGAAAACCCCAGAAACCAGTCTTACTTTGCCTGCCAAAAATATTGTGTTGACCAGTGTAAACATTACTAAATTCCACACATAGACTATATGAAATTCAGCTCTTTGACTAAATTATAAACATTTTTAAATGTATATTTAATTAACAGTATCGATTGTTTCCCTTAATAAAAAGGAAGTCCATTTTGAACATTTCCTGCACATCAACTTTTATCTCATTTTAATCTTATCAGCTATCTATATTTTTCTTTAGTTTATTACGCAATTTGTAGAAAAATGTTGGAAGACTAAATAACTTTTTCATTGAAAATTATTAAATGCTTGGATTGTCCATAAAGAAATGACGAAACATTGCACCAACGAAGTTGGTGTGGTACCTTTCATGCTCATCGTATTTTTATTTTTGTGTGTTTGGTATATGTTTTTATATTTTTTAACTATTATACACTAAACTCTAGTTCTATATAATAAATTTTTCGACAGTTAAGCTGAGCTGATTACTTTTATTTAACACTTTAAAAGCTCCCAATTACCTAAATCCTATCATTAGCGCATTTTATTTTCCTATTTTATTGGCGAATAAGATAAACAAAATTTCGCATAGTATCAAGATGTATATCTACTCAACAATGTATTCATGACAGAAGAAAGCTTTGTTCTTCTTTTTATATATTACATTTCGTATATAAAATAAGACAACAACAATTTATTATTTTTTCTTTACATGGTCTATGCAAAAAACGATTTCTGAGCTCCCGCCCAGTAACACAATTTTTTTGATTATGATTAGATCATCACTCAGCACAAAAAATGCCTTGCATGAAAAATATCACTATTTTACGTATACAAAATATATATTCCTTTGAATAAATAAAAAGTATCAGAATGAAGGAAGGTGATGAAGCAAATACCTCCGACCAACAAATATTTATTTTTGTAAAACAATGCTTTCTGATAACCAGAGCGAGACATCATGCATTATTATGGGTGATTGAATTTATGTTTACGACCTGGAAATAACAAATTAATGAGGTGATTTCTGTCGCTTCACAATCAAGATGTTTCAGACTGTTAGATAACTGTGATATTGAGTAAAATGAATCCCTTTAAGTAACAAAATATTATGAGTTTACTTTCATAGATTATACTACTCAAGCCTTAAACCTAACAAATGTCAGATTGCACATCGCAAAACTGAGTGTTTCGCTAGACCACAAATATATTAAATTATACATATATATATATATATATATCAGCCTACGTACTCCTAAAAGAACATATTCATGCATAGACATTTTTAAATGTTTTTCTAAGGAAATACTGGTTAGGAATATGAATATAGTATTTTGCCAATTGAGAGTCTGCTCCTTTGACCGGTCCAGATCAGATTCCTAGTCAGTTGGATTTGGTCTTGCTAAACATAAGTATTCTTTACTGTTTAACCGTTTATTTCATAAATGAAGCTTTAATCCTGCCTAAAACGATTCATAATATTTGTATACAAATTTACATACTGAACCATTTTTCACTCTTTAGTATTTTAAAAAATCAGGTTTTGAACCAAACCCAACTCCGAACCGTCATATGTGGTTGTTGACGCTAGATATTTGTATTGCCAACTTTCTTTCTCACTAATATAATAAATGCAAGAATATCACAGATCAACAACAATTCTATTTTAATTATAGTTTTTTATGAGCTAACATAACTCTAATCTTCTTGGTTATTTATAGATACAAATAAATAAAATTTAAAATTAACAACAAGAACGAGCAATGACAGATTTACAATAAGTCTAGTATATAGAATTTAGTATTTTATATATTACACTGAGAATTGAAAAGTGTTAAAATCCTGTGACCTTGCAGAACTCGAAGGAATTACTGGGTATCCATGACAAATTGGAACTATCCAAAGTTTAGTTGTTAATATAAAAGAGTTAAGTATGATATGAAGCGATAAATTTAGTCAACAGGTCATCCTTCAGCAGCAGTCTCCATCCTGCCCCTTCAGGATTTGCATTACCTGATGACTTCTGCGGGATTGACAGCATTCTACTCCCTCGTAGCTCTTCAGGGCCCCAATGCTCTTGTGGCTGACCTTGCATACTTCCCTCTCCAAACTCTCCTACCAGTAACAATCACACGGATTGAAGTTGAGTGAGTAGGAGGGCCAGGAGTTGCGATACCTGAAAGTGATGTCATGAGAGCTGTAGGGGTTAGTGATCATGATGGAAGAGGAATTCACTCCGAGCGGCCGTATTTTCATACAGGGGATGCCAAACTCGTCCTTGACTTTGCAGTACCTTTTTCCGTTAATCATTTCATGTAGATTGAAGAAGAAGAAAGGCGTCACCCCAACGGAACTGCAGATGACACTCGGAGTCATCACGGAGGCCGGGAACTTTGAGATGAAGACTGCAGGGAGCTCCTCTCTCATTTTAGGCGTTGTAGCTTCAGTCGACAATTCAGTTGTTCTCGTCGAAGAACAAGAAGATGATTCTTCCTTCATGGCTCCTCACAAGTCATCGAGGATACGCTTATCGTTGGTGAGCCTGGTGGCCTTCATGGAAGCTATGAGAATGTGGTGTTTGGCCATTAGGTATAACCTGGACTTGAAATCCTCATTCGCGACCATGAAGGCAAACTGCTTGCTCACTCCATGGTTCTTGGCCAACCTGGACAAGGAAGTCCTGAAGAGGCCTTGATGGACTTCTAAAGGCCCTCAGAGAAGCGGGGAGAGCAGATTTGGTCACTTCTCATGTTTTGGGCCTTTCTGCAGACCTTCTCCTCGTCTCCCAGGGATTGAAGACCTGTACACCGTGGTCTTGGGATAGTTAGGAAGCTTGTATATATCAGCTGGCTTGTGTCCCGCGCGAATCAATTCGAGGATGCCTGTTCCATAAGGACTATTGAATGCTGTTAAAACATTTGTAATGGAAACTAGTGTGTTATTCACATAGATATATAAATACATAGAGTGCTAATTGGATATTAAGAGGAATACATTTTTGTGTCCAATATACACAAATCTTTCTATCTCTATGGTCAGCTTACGATAACGTAGTATAAATTACTTTGCTTATGTTGGACACGGGCGACAGCTAAATGAAGTTTCTCTGCTATTGAATATAATAAGCTCTCTATATCTTTATATCTCTATGGTTATTTATGCATCGTTATTATTTTGTTTAGCGGATATGAAATATTATAAATTAAGTAGTTCCCTATATCTCTTTCGGATAATAGTTCTAAAGAAGTTGAGATTTTTTAGGAGTGATCTACTAGGCGTAGGATGTAAGGCCTAGTAATTTTGAATATTTTTGTTTTCATTTTTTTGTATTAGCCGTGCTTAGCGAATTGGGTCTATACAATTAGTCTTGTTATAATTTTTATTTAGCAAGACAAGACATTTGGAACATTCGTTTTGTGTATCAAAATCGACATGGTATTTGTAAGATTACTCGAAAAAATATGTAATATGTAATTAACTATGAATAAAGTTATATGTTAAGCAACATATAATAAATTAAAAGAAACTCTCAAAATATCAAGTTCTTGGTTGCATTAGTTAAGGAGTAAAGTTATTACACAAGTAAATTTAATATGATAAATTATATCACGGTCGTTTTAGTACTAAGATAGATGAGAGCGAAGGAAGAAGAAGATAATGATTAACTATAAATAATTTTATGGTATATGATTAGAAAATTACCCAGCTGCTTATTTTCCCTTCTGCTTTTCTTTACATAGAGTTTGATTAATGTATCTCCTTCTCACATAGAAGAGTGTAATTTCCCCCCTCCTGATGAAATGCATGGATGAAGAAGATGAATCCCCCCTCCTCATAAAACACGTCTTAGTCACGCTAAGAATAATTATCGTAAGGATAAAAATAGGGACTTCTATAAATTTTTATAAATTTGTTTATAAACAATATACGGTTGATACAGACAAAACAAATATATATATATATATATATACATGAATTCCTTAAATTGTGAACTAAATACTTAAAGATATAGGCGGAAGAAATCGCAATTATCCTCCAGCGTAGCACTACGATTTGCATTCGACCATATCAACTTTAAATAAGAAGCTAAATATCTATTTTAGCTGACGAAGCTAGGCCCCAAAAGGGAATTATATTTGGTGCGAACATAAAAGAACAATCTTACAGAATATTAAAATAATATTATTAATCTGTATTTAATTGACAAACCTTTAAAAAAATATATTTGGTTAGTTCAAGGGGAATTTTAATATACAAGATTTTGGAAAAGATAAATAATTAAAGCTTTTTTTGACCTTATAAAAAGTATCATAGCATTCTATCTATATATATCAAATAGCACGAAGGATATATATATATATATATTTAATAGCACGAAGCATACAATAAATATATCATATCAATAGGATCGTATTTTCCTTATTATAAATCATAATTTGAAAGGGTATTTATTAGGAATATATGAGATACGACAGTAATGTAATATTTTCATGATAAATACTATATTTATAAAAAGCCTGTAAATGAATTATCCTATGGAAGCAAAAAGGGCCTTCTTTAACTATATAAGCTTACTTATTTCTCTTTCGAAAAAAAGGGGAATATTCAAAATTCAATTGAATTAAATCCTTGCCAGGATCCCTGATAACAATCAACCTGTGGAAAACTGAAAGAGAGGAAGGATTTAAGAGGCGACAAGTGGGTGCACACATAAAAAAGGATTGAAATATATCATTTAACATATATATGTACATAAGTCGTTGAACATAGAGAAAAAAAGTGTAATAAATACAATAATGTGTAAATATACAACTTTTTTCTATCTTTGATTTAAATTAGGCGTAAAAACGAATATACTGAATAAAAAACATAATATATTTTATAATATCTCTATTTTGTTTTATTAAAACACTTTTTATTATTCATATGCATTACGATATGTGAATGATAATATAATAATTTGTCAAAAACAAGTAGTTTGAATCGTTCAAAAGGTCATATATAAAAATTATTGTCTTCCGAAACAGGTCAAAACTAATTAAAGAGCAAAGGTTAAACTCCGTAGGAATGAACAATTGGGATTAATCTTTAGCAGCTATAAAAAGGATTTATATATGAATCGAAACAAATGACTTATGAACGATTAAAAGTGATTTTATTTATACATCCCAAGAACGTCTCCGTGCAAAAGTCCATACAATTGAATAGGCCAGTAATTAATACACCTTATCGGTTTTAAGGTGAAGTTAACAAGTTTAGGCAGAGACGATAAATTTGAAACAATTTTATGCGAGTTTTCCGGTCTTTCTGTTAGATTCTAACCAGAGCCAAAATAATTTGTCGATAGTTAATTAATCATTAGAGTGAAAACATATTTTTTATATAAGCCAAGGGTGATCCATGGTATTAATATCCTGATAATATTTCCAATCGACTGTCTATTATAAAATATTTAATATGTATGGAACGACATATTCTTGTTGAAAAATTCCATCTCACTTTGGATACTCAAGTTTTAAATATATTTTTTTAAATCGATGCTAATGAACAGTAAACTCTTTAGCAATTTAGCTTATAACTGGAGCATCGATGCTGAACAAAAAAGTATTATAAACTGTTAAAGAATCAAATATCTACATAAAAGCAAAAACAATTAAAGACGTTTCTACAATATTTAATAAATCTTCTGTAGATAACTTGAAAAGAATGTGATATTCTGGGATAGTACTTTATAACACGTACCGCTAAGGTTCATAAGTAACACAAGCAGAAATAACTTTTCAGTATTTTTTCATCGTCAAAAAAAATACATCAATGAAACATCAAAGGCAAAGAATATTCAGTGCAATTGCATATAT
>CP045905.1:3508452-3526635 GCA_013387185.1 Caligus rogercresseyi
AGAACATAATTTTTAAATAACAAAAAATTATTTTCAAAAAAAACGTCGTCACTTTCAGAATGACGAAGGAAAACAAATATAAAAGTCACCAGCCTAGTTTTGGCCCGGCAAAAAAAAAATGTCCGGTCGGTTTCTGATATATAATATAAACCTATTTTTGGGTCAATTTCGTGTAGTGCTCCTCACTAGTGTTTTTGTCTTCTCATTTCCTTTGTATATACTGAGCTGTCCAAGCTTGGTATTTTTTCCCTATAATATAAGCACTCAATATATTTATACGGTACTTATATAGTCCTATATAAAAGACAGACTATTTATGTTTCATAGTTGAAGCAATCATAAATCCTTTTTTTTGGGGGTACACCCTAGATACTATTATTCTCTTTCATACGCCAATAGAAAAGGCATATATTCATTGTACAAAGGGAAGGACTATTAATAGGCGCACCATAATCCGCCCACCCCATTTTCTTTAAAAAAATCTTATTGTTATTATTCCTTAGACACAATATGGCAGGAAAATGCTGATAATCTTTAAATGGATTTTTAAAGAAAAACAAAAGTATGTATGTACGCATTTGAATCACTTAAAGTAGTAGGGAGAAAGCACTAGTTTCTAGCTTCCCAAAAAATCTACCATTTTAAAGGCACAAATAGTTATTGTATGGAGGAATCATAGCATATGGATGAAAAATAGTAACTACGACATCTACAAAAAAGCAAGCGGGAGAAAGAGGGCGAGAAAATGAATAAAATTAATGTATAGTTTGTATGTTGAAAAAACTTTCTTTAGTTTTATAAGATCAGTATGAGTTTTTGATGTAATATTATTATGTTGTACCTAAGTATCTATTTTAAATGAGGCTGAAAAGTGAGTGCACTAAGTGAGTGCCTTAGCTGAATGAAAGCGTGTTTGACTCCTCAATGTCCATGCCGGCGGCGGCCTAAGTTTTTTTTGCCTACATGGTTCGATAGAATTGGCATCCGACAGGATATAAAATAAGCATTATAGCATTAAATTAGTCTATTGAACCTAGGATCTTATCAATGAGGTAGACCAAAATAACCATCCCCTCTCGGGATTCGAGCCTGCGCCCCCAATTGAATTGAACACGCCTTAACACGCACGGCTATCGAGCTCCCTTGGCCTAAGTTTGACTCCCGAGAGGGGAAGGTGACCACACATCAATCTACACTGAAGGGATTCTAGGTTCAATAGACTAATTTACACGCTTTAATGCTTATTCATATCCACATAGATGCTGCAATTACATCAGTAATCGAAGAAATAAGAAGAAACAGTCACTCTCATTGCAGGTCTTAGTAATCATAAGATTATACAAGGAGAATAAGAGAAAGGGACACTTGTTTGATGAGTTTTGAAAATAATTATGGGGGCAAAAATGATATAAAAAGTGATTTTTGGCTTGACAAAATGTAGGAAAATTTTATTGGGTCATTTATGATGGTTATATATATGGATATATATATATATATGTATGTATATATATACATGTATATATATATATTATATATATATATAATCTCTAGGTGGACCATCCACACAAAAGGGTAATGAGCTGGGTGGTGTGGAAACATATTAACATTTACGTGGTTATTTTACTCCTCTAAAAAAAAACAAATATAAATATAATTAGAAAGGTTATGAAAATTTATTTAAAAAATATTCCATGAGGAAATAAATAATATTGTAAAGTATAAATAGCGATTTTATTTCGGCAAAAGTACAATATTTCTTATGAATAACACAATATTTCTATAAAACGTCAATATCATCTCGATCATTATGAAAATTGCACAAAACGTCTATCATAATAAGACAGTTTTAATGATATTTTTAGGGGCAAATATTAACAATAGACAAAAAGCCTATTTTGGGCCTAAAAAGAACTACTAAACGGGCCAAAATCCATAGAAATGTTTATTTGCTTATTCCAAAAAAATTCTTGAAAGATGAGACTTCAAGCCACCCTTAGACAAAAGAATTAACTCAATATCACTAAAACTCAGAAAGCACCAACCACTTGAAAATTATCATTTTTTACCACTAAAACGGCCTTTTGTATCTTTTAGTGGCTTGTGCAGTCACAAAAATGGCCTTTGAAGGCTGAAACTTTTTCAATATCTTTGTTTTCATCACTACACGCAGCAAAAAATTACTTTGAGCAAAAATTGGAGCGATTGACCTCAAAACGGATATATATATATATATATATATATATATATATGTAGGGTCTTGCAGGTATATCCGCACAAAGTTCAACTTCGTCCAGATCCATAAGGAGTGCAAGTACAGCTTAGATATTGCACATGTGGAAGTTTCGTGAATGTACTGTCGAATTGCACCGAAAACAAAACAAATACACTTATACGGAGTTGGAGCAGACCTGGAGGGACACGGTCATCAAGTTGCTGTGCGCAGGGAACCGTCTTGCAGTCATTATCAAGTTGCTCAAGTACCCCAGGAAGACGGTCTACGAAATCACCAAGAAGTTGGAAGAGTCAGGGATGTCCAAGAGGAAGGAGCACAAGCTCAGGAGGGAACAGATCTGCACGCCCACTTTTGCGGTTGGTCTCAAGAGGTCCATCAAGGCCAATCCGGGGACGCATATGTCCATCCTCGCCAGGAAGCGTGGGGTCCACCTGTCGTCGTCCCCTGGATGGACTTTGTGGCCTCCGGGACCCCGTACACATTCCAGCAGGATTCGGCGCCCGCCCACAAGGCCAAACTTATGCAGTCCTGGCTAAAAAAAAGAATGTGCCCAACTTCTGGGACTTCAACACCTGGCCCCCCCCCAACAGCCCCGACCTGAACCCATGCGACGACTACTAAAGTGGAAGTTGGAGAGGGAGGTGTGTGCCACACACCGCAGCAATGTGGCGTCTCTGAAGGCCTCCATCAAGTTGGAGATGGACAAGCTGGATATTGCAGAGGTCTCCACTTTTGTTCCCATTTTGGATCTGGAGGATATTGAAGGAGAATATTGAACTTTGTGCGGATTTACCTGCAAGACCCTGTATATATATATATATTCAATATCTTCTATATGAACAATTTAATTATTTTTCCTGTGCCACTCTACCTATATGCCAAAAAAATATTTTATTTTCCTGTTAATACCCTCCTTAGTACAAAGTTAAAATAGGACAAATGAGAAACAGGTTATAACTGAGTTTATATTTATTCAAATACTTATTTGATATTTGCAATTAATATTAAACAAATACTTGTAAATATACCATGCATTATTAATTTCCTTTATACTCTTTCAGACTCCGCAACACTGGTGACGGTCAATATATTTGTTCGGAGCTTCTCAAATATCGATGACGTCAAAATGGTAAGATAAATTACATACTCCATACTTAAGTAATATTAGCTTAAAAAATCAGGTGCATGTAATATATTAATATATCAAAGTAAAACATATAGGTTATATCATATCAGAAGCTACTATAAGCTTATTATTAAAAGAACATGTGATCATTGGGAGTGATTTATTGTGCACGTTTGAATTCTTTAAGACATTTAAAAAAATTATAGATATTATCAAGTTAAGGTATATAAATATTTAAATTGTGGCATCAAGACACACTTGATCAATATCGAAAATTCACTTTATATGGCAAGATTAAACTCAAGTCTAAGGTCTTTAGGATGACTACTATGCCACTTTAGATTAAAAATATTGCTTTAATAATATTTATGTCTATATTTTCACTACAATACATATATATCCATGTATTTTGATCATTTGATCGACATTTCATATTTTTCTTCGTTTTGTCCATTAATTTAAGTCAATTATTTCCTAATATCAACTTTTATATCATTAAACTTGAACTAATACGATTGTTTATGAAATTATTCCATGGGACTCTACTAAGTACCTATCTAACAAAGATGACCGTGAAAGTAACGTCCTATAACCATTTTATAGTATATTATTATGAAATAGTATTTTTCTATTTAGCAGGAAAATTGATTAAATAACGTTTATATATTGGCCATCATCATAAATAATAATATCGATAATTCAGGATTATGATAACCATTATTGGTATTCAATATTATATTCTTAGAAAACTTTCTCATATTTTTTTTACGTTTCTCAAAACTATAGTATGTCTTTGTGTAGCACTCTATCTGAGTAAAAGACGGTCACGATATATATATATATATATATATATATAAACAGAGAGAGATAGGGATCAATCTTTTTAAATCCTATAAAAGAGAAGGTGTTCGACGTTCAATAATGAGTGCTTTGCGCTGGTTCGACTTCCAAGGATCATCAACCACATACAAACGATCTTAGTTTTCATAAAAATATCTACATCCACCCATATGTAGTAATTTACCATTTTATAATATATAACAAAGTTAATATCATATAAATAAAATATTCTAACTAGTTTTACTTAATGAAATATTTTTATAATGAGGTTCATAATACTAAATTTTAACAATAATAATAATAAAAATTGTTACGTGATCCATTTTAATACTTATGGTAACTGATATATCTTTTTCTAGTAATTTCCACTGCCTAAATTAGCATTAGTATTCGTTATGAAGCAATTTCATTTTGATGTATGCAAAATATGAAGGGAAACTACGTGATGTAATATTCACATATGTTTCTTTTCAACAAAACGACTTACTATTCAATAGAAAAGGTGGAAAGATATGAAAGACAGTTTTTTGTATGTAGTTCTTGATAAAATGTGACAGCAATTACGTTATTCCTTCCCTGTCAGTTCCAGGTGCTCTTCAGATGATTATTAAAAAACTTTTATAATGGGGTGGAAAAGTGTGGAACTTCCCCCCAATGAGAGTTTTTCATTTATTCTGATTGTGAATGAAAGCTGTTGTTTTCTTAGGGAAAAAAGAAATATTGATTATTTTATAATATTGCAACGTCATCTGCCTGCTAAGCATTCGGATTAGAGTTTAAAAGTTGGAACTTTAGAGCTGCAACTGTTTTTTGTAATAGGCAGTCGAAATAATTTCATTCTTTTTTGGTTATACAAATCTTTAACTTAAAAAAGGTTAAATTAAATAGAATATCTGGGAACAATTAAAAAATATTTTATACACTTGAATTAAAAAAAGCATAACTTTACATTAAAGAGCAAAATTATTGTCTAAAAGTATAAACTTATATTAAAACATTTAAGTGTTCCGCTGCCCTGATGACACATAACGAATTAGGTCTCCAGCCCACCCCCACGAAGAAGATCCTGCTTAGGGAGCTCTTAGAGTTATTTTTAATATATAAATACATATATATATAATATATATATATATATATATATATAAAAGGAAAATAACATTGTAGTTGAAAAATATTTATTCTTTATACCTTAAGACATCAAACTCTATAGAACACTAAAAAAGCGAATAAATCATTCAAAACACAATTAAATCTTTATTTGATTTTTTTTTGTAATATGAACTCTCAAATTCATACATATTCTAAACGACAGTCACGATATAAAAATTTAAGTAATACAATATGATCATTTACATAATAAGCTTTTTATAATTTTTTTATAAAATCAAATATACTTTTACATTTATAGGAATATAGTTTTCAATCACACTACGACAGCAATGGAACGATGGGCGCCTTCGCTTTAAGGACAAGCTACTCTCGATGGAAGGTATGATTGAAGCTTAATAAATGTTTATAGTATACTACCATACAAATGAATAAAAGCAGTAAACAATGCTTTATCTTAAGGTACTTGACCGAAGGTTTTTTGTCATATACTTTTATAATACAAATTATATCAAGTCATTATTATGAGTAACATTGGATTGACCTTGCTATTACATTAAATATATAAGTTTACAAACTGCCAATTTACTAATAAAATTAATATATATATTTGGCTTTTAAATAGGTATTTCACTGAGTATTTAATATATTCCCTGTTGATTGATGCTTGCTTCATAGCTACTAAAATTATTGGCAAACTAACTTTTGTCCATTTTTTTCTTCATGCAATTAAAAAACAATGGTGCACTGCTATATTAAGAACGTAAGGTCACTAATTTCTGATTATATAATATCTACAGCAGAAGTTGTCCAATTACTTCTAGTGCAATTCCATTAACATATTTCTAAAATGTAAGAAATATTTATTAACTTTGCTGATTTATTATTAGTGAATTATTGCCAATTATAATTAGATACTTAAAATGTATAGGTATTACAATTCATAATTTATTTTACGAAGCCATCAGAGTTTTTGTTCCAAAGCTTTACTTCGAATTAACAAATTAACTCAGAGCCTGCTTTTTAAATATTAATCTTCAATCTCGTGCATACGTTACAATGTAATCAACAAAAACATAATATTATCCTCGACTATGAGTCGTTTATTAAGTGTTTATTTTAGTCATGATTTCCCTTTAAAAGTGGTGTCTTTCTTCTTATTTTAAAAAATACATTTTACTATTTGATTAAAATTATATTTAAAAACTCTATTCGTCTTCAACATTAACCGTCATTTTATTACCTTTTTCGTACTGATATTAAGAATAAAATGGTACTTCAAAGCACTTACACTTCACTGATTGAATTAGCAAATATCCTTTCTCATTATATGATAAAATGCAAGATCGTAAGTTTGAAGTTGACTTAATTAATGAAGGCAGATTCTAAAATACGCACCAAAGGAATGATGCATATGAAGAAGAAAAAAGTGCATTCTTTGAAACAACAAATACAATATTAGAAGCATGATACTTTTTAACTATAAGGGACTTCAAGAGGAAGCTGTTGCTCAACCGCTAATGAAGGTTATTTTCAAAGATGTCATCTTACGCAGGTAGTTGCTGTCGAATTGTTATCAAGAGGCAAAGCTTAAGAAATAAATTACTAGGAGTAAAGAAAAGGAGAAATTGCCAAAGTATATAATATATCTAAGCATCACGAATTGGCGCTTGAATAATTGATTTATTTCAAAGTTGTGGACCAGCTGTCGAGAATTAGGGGTCTTAAAGTGAAAATAATGACACGAAATTTCAATATTAATTATATTAAAATCTAGTGCAAACCTATTAACCAATCAGGCTCCATCAAACGCGTCAATCCGGTGGGCCCTAGCCGGACACAAATCAGCCTGGGCTATTCGATCGAATTAGATATAGCGTGTAATTGATCATTATATCGCTTTGAAAATCAAAAAAATTGTCCATGTTTTTTAAAGTTAAGTACTTACAATCGATTGAACAACTATATTCCTTGAAAAAAAAATGATTGTGTAACAAAAGAGGAACTTTAGTTTATCACTTAAAGAGACATTGGTCTTAGGGGTCGGCAACCCAAAATGTTGAAAGAGTCATAACGGACCAAAAAAAATTAAAAAAATGTGTCTGGAGCCGCAAAAATTTTATTCCTTATATAACCTTCCTACGGTGCACATTTTGGTCCTATATATTTTCCTATCCCATCTTTTCACATTTTCTAACGTTTTTGGAAAATCTCCAGGGAGCTACAAAGGCAGCTCTAAAGAGCCGCATGAGGCTCTAGAGCCGCGGGTTGCCGACTCCTAGTCTAGCAAAATATTTTTTGCTTATGAAGAGTCCTTTGACACAAGGACTAGGCTGTCATTTAAGAAACCAATAGGATAGCAAAGTAAAAAGCTTATAAGTATTTGTAATGTTAGGAGAGTCCATTATTTTCCAAGAATACTATAGTCGTGTATAAGCTTTCATGATATTCACAAGGAGACCTAGGGAGTAAGGGTAACACGTTAATACAAAATTCAGATATATATCATATGAAGTTTTTGGCTTTTATAAAGTAAACTTTCCCTCTCAATTATTTGAGAATATCTGTTATTTTGAATCTAGGAACTATTAATTTGCTTATAGTAAGGGAATGGAATTGTGTCGAGTATATTGATATTTGACAGTATTAAACTTTATCATATGCATACATCATAAAATGGCTAAATCCTCAGTAAGGGATGCACAATGATATTATTTTTGTGTATTTGATGATATCTTATCAACTTATTAAATCATTGTGAAGCCCCATGCTCATCACCACAAGATGTGCATATGACTGCTTGCCTTTTTATTCATTTTATTTTACTTACAAGAGTGTTTAGGAAATTACGTTCAAGATATACAAAGACAATTTATTACAAAATACTTAGTTAATAAAAGAAAAACAACAATTATAGCAAATTTTTTAAATGATATTAACACCTCTCAATTCAATCAATGAGAGACATCTTTGTATGATAATTGGATCTGATTTAAAATAATTTAAATACCTCTATTTAGGGATTTCTGGTGGTGCATATTCCTTGACTAGACAAAGAAATGGAATTAATTATAAGGAATAATAGAATAATAGCTTAAAACAGTATTATTAATTTTCATTAAATTATGTTAATTGATCCTTTTTGATATTAAAAATGATTCAATAAACAGACAATTGTATGCCTTCTCTTCATCCTTCCTTTTTCTTCTGCAGCTCATATTGGAGAGAAGTTTGATAAAGGTGGCGGCGAGTTTTGTTCTTTCTTCAAAGAGAGAGAGAGAGAGAGAATGAAAGATTGCCTTCTTGCAACGCAACTACTTGTTACTATAGTGCTAAATGTTACAAATATAGTTTCCTGTCGCCAGTGCTCGACTGAAGACTGCCATCTAACAATATATACTTATATAAAAATTGCCTGCATTGTTGATTTTTCTAATATGATCATTACTCAAGAGCCTAGAAGGAAAGAGATCAGCAACAGAAACAGAAATATATCGTTTTTTGGTCAGCTAACAAATAGTACATTGTCAATACATTCATATTGTCAAGAATTAAATAATATCTATTTTTTGGACTTTGCAGCAATAAGATTCTACTGTTGAGGTTGAGTGAATTATAAAATATCTAATCCATTTGTAATAGTTGGCCATGCTTGTGAAAAAGAAGAAGAAAACAACATTGAAAAATGCATTAATGCTCCTGCAATGGAATAACAAAGAACAAAGGTGAAAATGAACAAAAGATGAAGGCATGCTGGATATTCCTTGGCATTTTATTTGCATTCAAACAATTGTTTTTGTCTTATCAGAACAAAATAATGATTTATGCCCGTGCGATTGTTTTTTTCCTATTTGTCGTGCGACTATTATATATATATATATATATATATATATATATATAAAGACGTGTGTGTTTTTTATGTCTAATTGGTTTTCTTTACACCAAAGTACTGCATAAATAATGTTCAATGATTTACCGGTATTCACTATGGGATCTTAGACTTTTGTAGAGACTGTACACTAACTATCGTTTTTTTGTTAACAGCAAATCTAATAATATATTCCTTATTAAAGGATCGTACAAATTGTGAATTGCTTTAGCATTCCCTGTTCTGATCCTCCTTTATCGTGATTTGAACAATGTAATGTTCTGTAATGAATGATTCAATAAAAATAACTTTGCCAAAAACAATGTAAAGCATTAGAAATACACATATGCCATTTACTTCTTCTTTCCATAATTATGGCTACCTATAGCAATCGGACTTGTTTCAAAATACGCTCAACCTTTCAAATAATATCTTCTTATATTTGTGCCTTATTTGTGATTTAAATATTATAATTGATTAAGTTCATAAAAAGTTTTTTATTGGTTAGTGAATGTAAAATATATAGAAATAAAACAGATAAAAAAACGCTTGTTTTATGGAACAATTCAGCTCTATAATTTATTTTTCTTTTAAAAACATCTACTGCCTTGACCACTCTTTTGTTCTAGACTCTTTCATTATTACTATTTATTTGATTGTTACTATGTGTATGTTTATGTACAGCTGAGGATATACGTTTATAAGCATTAATAAATTTGGAAAGTGTTTGGCAACGCACGTTGGCCTGCTATAGCTTTCAACGTACTTGTAAAGGGAAGAACTTTTCTTGATTAACCATTTCATCAGCCCAATTTTGTATAGAAAAGATAGGAAAAGTTGATAATTTGAATTATATGTCCATAAAAAGACATATATGAAGTACGAAAAAGATTTTTTAAATAATGAAACAGCCAAATGTTAAGCAAAGTACACTTGATTTTTATTTCCAATGGACGTATTCGCTTAAAACAGTTCTATAGTAAGCCAAACCATGGTAAATTTCCATTTAAAACGTAAGAATAAAAATACTTCTTTATTTCAATAACAAGTCGTTAGGTGGCTTAATTTCAGTTTAAGTCAAGAAATAAGAGTCCTCATTTTTACAAGTAAAATTACACTTTTTTAATCAATATAAACATTGTAAATTAATATTGATATTTTCATACAGAAATCTTGAAGCAGTTACGTATGTCTAAAAAGAGAGTATCCACTGTCAAAGTGTTTTCTTGGAAGTATTCTCCTATCTTTATCCAATGTGCTGTAAAAGCAGTTATCAATGAGCCTGAAGAATCATACACTTTTCATAATTTTGTGAATTGAAGGTACAGCTAATTTTTCAAAAAAAAATATAAGTTCTTGTTTTGCAACATTCTTTACATCTTTTATGGAATAATTAAGAGTTAAAAAATATATTTTTTTCATCATAAATTAAAAATGGTTCAAATAAAAAAGTAAAAATGCCAAAAATATGTCCGTTCAAAATATTAAAGCTGTTTTTAAATATTTTTTATCTATAGACGTACTACAGTACTACTACTTTAAACAATCTCCTTTGCTCAACACAATAGTTATGATCGATATGGTAAAGATATCAAAAAAATGAGTGGACAAAACTAAGGAATAACAATTTACTCTTCCACAACGGTCCTTAAGATTCAACAGTTCTATTTATACAGCAATCTTTTCAGACCAGGCAGACCATTCATATATGACTAGTTCAATTTGAAATATTAATAATCAGACCGTCATTATTAGTATGGATGACAAAATATAACATTTATTCGGATGACGTAGTTGCTTAAGTAATGACGTCACAGCTCTATATTACTTTAAAAAACATTTTTGTCACGTGGATCCTCTTTTTCATTTATTTATTTGTTTATTGCACCTAGCTCAACAGCATCAACATTACCTTCTAAATGTCGCTAAAAAATGTATCATAATTATATGTGCTTAGCAATGTCAAAAGGAAAAGTGACATAAACGCCTTTATATCATTTTCTCTCATTTGAATGTTAAATGTGTACTGTTATAATAGTAATACTACTGCTACATATATTGTGTTGGGAAACTCTTTTATTTGCGTCAACTCTAAGAACAAAAAATATAGTCTACGGAGAAAATTACTCAAACAACAACATTTATCTTCCCCATTGCAGCCTCGTCAGGAGGCCTCTTCCATAAAGGTTTGTAGTAATAATAATAAAACAACTTTTTTTAAATAAATAGTATATTTACGAAATATTTTATTTACTTTTTCTCCATTTATAAGTATTTATTTCATTACTTTTTTATACTTTTGTTTCGAAAAATTATAAAAAAGATAAAAAGTTTACTTAGAAAAGCTATAAATAAGCTGATATCACATATATATTTATTTAAATTCTTTTGAGTAGTAGTTTATAATCATCCTTTAAGGTGATAAGATGAGAAAAATATTGGACGCTTTTTCCCCTTATGCATGATTTTTTTTAAATATGTATATACAATGCATGTGTTTTCCTCCTCCATATAGGTAATTGATCTTTGTTTGTAGCTTCTATTTAGACGTATATTCTTTGGAAAAATGAGGTGATTCGATCTCTATCTCTCTAGCATATGCATGGAAGTTTAAAGGGACGCAGAGTCTCTTGATGCAAAAATGCTTGATGTCTCTCTACCCTTTAAACTTACGTCTAAACCCATTATATTTTACGGTTCCTTCCCCCTTTTTATCTAGATAAGATCCGATACTTGACCATGACAGACTCTAGTAAGGTCTGGATGCCGGATACCTTCTTCCGTAATGAGAAAATCGGTCGCTTCCATAATATTCTTCAGGATAATCTCTATGTTCGAGTATTTCCAAACGGGGATGTACTCTACTCCATTCGGGTTTCTCTGACGTGTGCCTGCTCAATGCATCTCGCTCTGTTTCCCCTGGATAAACAGACATGTAACTTGGACGTGGCAAGCTGTAAGTAGCGACGATTGAAATCATTTACTTACATAACAAATACTCTATGGTTGATCAAATCTGATAATATAAAATAAAATATGTGAAATATAATATGAAAAGAATCCATTTCTTGTATCCAATCCTATTTGCATCCGTTGATTTTTGAAAGCTGTCACCTAGACAATTTTTAAGCTCTCCTTTCTATGAATGAATTTTATAGTGCTGTCGTGTCAAACGGATCTTCTGACAACAGAAACGCTTGATGATGCTTTTGATATGACTTTAGGTTGAAGAACCTCATGAGTTTCTTATAGGTCAATACAGGCTCTGAATCATAATGTAAACTCAGATTGTACTGAATTCTGAATTGATAGAATGCAACCAAGGTCATTTTTGGATTTATCATTCAAAGGTGTACTAAACTTAAAATACTATTTACTCTGAAGCGAACAAGTCATCTTCTACAGGCGAGTGAAGTTAATTGATACAAAAAAGCTATGAAATATGCTAACATTACACACTCCATTTTTTCTTTGTTTTACTAAAAACTTTGTTTATTAAAAACATCAAACATACGTTTGGTAGTAAATTAGATTTCCTTTAAATTAATAATAATTATTGAAGTCTGTAACAGCCACCATTTTCAAGAAATTTTCGGAAAACTATATTTTTACTAAATTTTTAAAACTTTGACCTCGTTGAGCAACCCCGTAATGTTGACCGATTTTATTCAAACTTTGTATGTCGTTTTCTTTTATCACCAAGAAACAGAAAATTCACAATGTTGCTAACATTTCAAACATTTGAAAAATAAGAACAGCCCTAATGAACATATGTGAAATATGCGAGTATATATAAATTTATATATATATATTAATATTTATATATATATATATTGTTCTTTACATTTTCGTTATATATTTCATAGATATGATAAAGACTATAATTATTAGTAAAGAAAACATCCAAACCCTAGGAAGACACTAAAAGTCTTTGTAAGCAGATACACATAGAGAAGTATCAAAACGAAATCATCGAATGCCTTTCATATAGATTACCAATAACGGGCATTTACAATTCAAGGAATACTAAGGGAGCACGGAAGCTCAGTGGAAGCTTGTTTTGACTCAGTTAAATGTTAAGGGTGCTGGTCTGCCTCCTCCTGGAAGGATAACATTGATTATCCTCATATACATAAGGTCCTAGGCTCGATTCAGTAATTTAAATGATATTATACTTACTTGAGTCATCAGAAATACAACGCCATGGGACAATATAGGCAAAAGTAAGAAAAAAAGAATATAATCAAAGTGACAGATGTATTCAAAATCACTTTGTACATTCAAATTAAGAAAATACATAGATAAATTATATTTTATTTTTTAGCAATGATTTTGCATACTAAAGAATAATAATAATAACCATTCTAAAAAGAAGATATTGTATCTGATATAGTATATTGAACAAATGGCATTCGTGATGCAGCCCATTCAACCATATAAACACGAAAAAACTTGTATAATTCCATTTCATTTTAAACAACTAAATATATATATATATTATATATATATATATATATATATATATATATCAATTACTTACCTACATGTATTTGAGCATGAGAAAGAAAGCAAACTTATTAATCATTACAATGGATTCATCTCCATTGAGAGGGAGGCCTTGTGTATCGAATTATATTTTAGTAGGAGCAGATGATGGTACATATGAGATATTGTCTTAAAAAAGGAGTACAAATTAATCACTATAATGGATTCCAATGCATTTCAATCCTATTGCGTGGAGAAATAGATATTTGGTTTTATATATATATATATATATATGTATATAATATATATACATATATATATATGTATGTGTGTGTATATATATATAATCTAATAAGTGCAGCTAAGTATTTGATAAATGAATTATGTTATATAAATATTTGTTTTTTTAAGTATCACCGCAAACAACTGAATTTATTTTCTGTTGGCACAAGCCTATTTTAAGTGCAAACATCTGTACAGTAAAAAAATAAATCTAAATTAAAGTAAATGTACATAAATATACTATTTTTCCAAAAATATTTAATTTGAAAATATTTAAATAGGTTTTTAATTAAAATTCCTTGTATATATATGTATACACACACACACATATATATATATATATATATATATATATATATATATATATTTATATAGTTTGTTATATAAGAGCTTTTTGATGTTTTTTATAAGACATCAAGTATTTTCCTTCATATTTTTAATGTAATTTGGATATTGGTTATTTATTACTTGGTAGCAACCAGCAATATCCAACAACTTCAATAAAAACAGCTGGACCTAAAAACTTAGATTCATTTCATAGTCGAGTTTGCTATGATCTTTCATTAGTCTTTATATTGATTTAGACTCTTGAAATACGAAAGGGATAAACCCAACTAACAAATTCTTCAACATAAAAATAGGACATTTATTTTATGTACCAGAAATAATAGAGGAGGGAGATTAAATATTGCATAATGGGAAAACTTATCTTTTGATTCTGTATCTTTTTTCTAAATCATTATTTTCTGTTACATTATATCTTTATACATTTATACTGTAAGCAAGTATTAAAACGATTCCATTCTTTGATTTTTATAAGTGTTTTTTTTAGTGTAAAATCGGGGATGTAATCAATAACAAAAACGCTACAAAAAGAGTTTGTGGTTCTTCATATATGAAAGTAATAGAAAGCCATCTTATGGTTTTAGTAATGAAATGCTTTTCCTATAACACGAGATAAATTATTCAACTGACTCCCTCTGATGACGTCATGATGCTCCACTCTCAACTAAATAATAACATAAACTATATAATGTCAAACAATGAGGATCTCTGATTATAATAACACGCTTCGTTAATATTTTGGAAAGGGGACTCTTGTAGTTATTTATGTCTTTCTCTCATAAAAGGGCTCTCTCTTTGGGGATTAATGCTTATGAAAGGAAAATGTATAAAAATACATAAATATATATTCACATAATTTGTATGGAAATAATATTTACAAAGGAAGCCAAGGACGGTTACAAGAATTGTTGAAATATATATATATATATGTATATTATAGGGTTGTTCTTATTTTTCAAATGTTTGAAATGTTAGCAACATTGTGGATTTTCTGTTTCTTGGTGATAAAAGAAGACGACATGCAAAGTTTGAACAAAATCGGTCAACATTACGAGGTCGCGCAACGAGGTCAAAGTTTTAAAAATTTAGTAAAAATACAGTTTTCCGCAAATTTCTTCAAAATGGTGGACGTTACAGACTTCAATAATTATTATTAATTTAAAGGAAATCTAATTTACTACCAGACGTATGTTTGATGTTTTTAATAAAACAAAGTTTTCAGTAAAAACAAAGAAAAAAATGGAGTGTGTATTGTTAGCTTATTTCATAGCTTTTTTGTGTCAATTAACTTCACTCGCCTGTAGAAGATGACTTGTTCGCTTCAGAGTAAAATAGTACTTTTAAGTTTAGTAAAACTTTAGATGATAAATCCAAAAATGACCTTGGTTGCATTCTATCAATTCAGAATTCAGTACAATCTGAGTTTACATCATATGATTCAGAGCCTGTATTGACCTATAAGAAATCGATTATGAAAAAAATAAATCATAATGTGTTTCTTAGATTTGCGTCAAGGTATCCTCTCAAAATTTTACTTTGTCTCTGACGCATTTATAATCCATTATATGCGTCATTTTGTACGCGAGATAGGCTTTTTTAATGTACATATAACTCTCTACTTATTAAATTGACATGATTTAGTATACCAAAATATTAAAGCTGGTTAACCAAGCTAAAGCTGGTTCAACAACAACATAATGTATTGTTATTTTTTGAAACGATGACCTAAAAACAGTTACCTCTATTGGTGTTTTGTCTTGATAAAATTTAATTTTGCTCACAATATGTTTATCATATTTAAAAGTTTATTAACCCCTACAATATTTTTCATCTGAATGTGTTATGGATAGCCTCAAGTTATTTCCGTGTGTATATAAGTCAGCAATGGAAGTTTAGACACATGGAAGGATCACGCCTTTTTACTCATTGCTACATGAAGCTGAAGCATATAAAATAAATGAGATTAATTATGAAAAAAAATATTTTCTTCAAAAATATTATTAAATTTAATGAATTATGGTCAACTGTCACTCTTTTATAAATCAAAAATAAATTATTAACATAAAAAACAACAAAATGCTGATTATAAGTATCATTAGAAAGGAAGCATAAACAGATTAAAATTATGTGTAGATTAGTTATCATTCTTCAATTATTTGCATATATGTTATTCTTGTTTTATCTCTTCTTCATGGGCCTAATTCCATGACGTCATTGTCGAATCCTTTGAATGAACTCCTCCCATTCCATCTATTTGTACTAATTGAATAAAGAAACTGCTATGGGATAAATAAATGGGATCAAAGACATGCGCACATCTACAAAAAATCATTTTAAGGGTGGATAATCGTTTTCAATAGCAAATAGTTGGGAGTGCGATAGCTCAATGCGTTAAGGTCATAGAGGTATAAAGATGATCTTCAATAGCGGATAAACATCGTTCAGCTGTATTCTGTGTCCAATATAAAAAAAGTAATTATACTACGTCATCTTAATTGATCATAGAGATAGAAATAGTATTATATTGGTCACAAAAACGTATTCCTCTGAAAAATCCAATAAGTCCTCTATGTTTTTTATCTTTATGGCTAAGGTGTGTTCAACTCTAAATGTTGAGGGTGCAAGTTCGAATCCTGAGAGGTTCAATAGACTAATTTAACGCTAAAATGCTTATCTATATCCACTGGGATGAATATCTATCAAATCATAAAGGCAAAAAAACTATAAAATATCGCAGATACTTTATATTAGGTTGTTCCATAAATAATGAGGTCGACCAATTAAAACCCAAAATTTTCATCAGATCAACAAAAAAAACTTCTCAATCAGTACACATAAATCCCCTCCGACTGCAATGACGTCGTGGGCAGTGTCCCCGGAGCTTCCTGAGCTGGTCGTAGAGCTCGTCTTCACTTACCCTCCTCATCCCGCTGAACGGCGAGTGTAGCCTCCTCTTGGCCCCCAAACTGTCCTCCGGAGCAGGGCTTCAACTCCGGACCAGGAAACTGTCACACAGGTTCAGTTGGGTGAGTAGGGTGACTGTTGCACCGTTCCACGTCCCTCCGGATCAGGAACTCCCTGGTATCGGTGGCAGTGTGGGGACGTGCATTGCCCACATGAGGAGACAATCTTTCAGCCGGATCTTGTCCTTTTTCAGGCTGAGAAAGCGCTTCCCAGTCGTCCTCAGGTATTCTATCATGGTGCTCCGGCGGCTGTGGTCCCGGCAGGTAGTGCAGTGATCGATACCTGCCTCGGCTTGCAGGTGAACCCCATCAGAATCATCGTATTCCGCGCTGTCTGTTTCACACGGGGGGTCGAGAACCGGGCCCCGCGGGCCCGCCCAGACTTGCCTCCGCTCTGCCGAATCCCAGTAAAAACCAGGACTTGTCCTGAACTAACAGATGAGACCCCAGAAAGTCCTCCCGTGGTCCTGGAACAGCTTCAGAAGGTCCTGACAGTACTTCACTCGCTGCGTCTTGTTGGCTTCAGAGAGCTGGTGAGGGACGAGCACGCTGAGAAGGTTTCGGAGCCCTAGATCCTCCGTCAGAAGCCTGAAAACAGTTGTAGATGGTAGGGACAACTCTGCAGCAACTGTCGAGTGGTCATCCGGGGGTTATCCTCGACCAGGCGCTTCACACGGGCCACATTCTCCTCTGTCCTCGTCTCCCGGGGACGTCCGGAGGGTTCACTTCTCCAGGGCAAAAAAACCCTTATCGAACTCAGTGGTCATTTCTGGAGGGTGGAGAGGCCAGGGCAGGAGTCAGGGAAGGTAGAGAGCAGGTCCCGGGGATCTCGTTGACTGTCCTGGCGAGCTTGATCCGGATCAAGAAGTAGGAGCGAAAGTCGGGTGTCTCCATTTTCAGCGGCGAGTAGATGAATGATAGAAATGACGCGATT
>CP045905.1:3526735-3543112 GCA_013387185.1 Caligus rogercresseyi
TTTTAGGAAATTATTTTCTAAAAAAGGTAGTCACTTTCAGAATGACGAAGGAACGAAAATATACTGAAGTCCCGTACCCGGTTTGAAAAAATTTAAGTCCTGGCGAAAAAAAGTGTCCCGTTGTTATCCTTATATATATAATTTAATATGACAAAGAAATCATTTAGGGGCATCAATACCTTTTTCCACTTTATTTCTCCTAAAGACTATCGTGCTTGAAAATCTAGAGTCTAAGTGCCAAATTGATATACTAGAATGACTCTGTTTAAAGTTCATTCATGTACGTACTACCAGACAATTTTTTCCATTTACAAGAAATCAAACCTAACTTCTTACAAATTTTTTATAAGTCTATGATCGTTATCTCAAGAAAAGTTATTTTATATATATATCTTCATTTAAAAACTTTGATTTGAAAGGAAAAGGGCTTTCATCCTATATCAGTAAAAAAGTTTTAAAATGAACAATTCTTTGCTATGTTGAATATGAAGATGATTCAGGAAAATGCTTTTTTTGGAAAGTATGCATCAGTTTTGAGAAGAAGAAGGGGGAAAGCTTTATGGAGGACCTTTTAGTTTTTAAACTTAAAGTGATAAAAAAATATCAATAAAATATACTTTTTAAAGAGAAGAAGTGTTAAAAGAAATCTAATAAATATAAAGACAACAAAGCTTTTTTAAATTTATAGACTAATTCAATTCGACATTTTCGCTTTCCCAATAATGTATATAATGTTTTTCTTCATTGAAATTCCAGATCAAAATATGAATTACTTGGTTCACCAGGTCTATATTCATATTTGAGCCCCAGTTGGTATAAAATATAAAAGCCAAGACTGTTATTACGTCTATGAATATCCGTTTTTATGTTTTATTATAATTTTATAAATAATTTAATTTTGTTCCTATATGGTTCGACAGAAATGTATCCGACTGGATAAAATAAGCATTATAGCATTATAATTAGTCTATCGAACTTAGGATCTTATCAATGCAGTAGACCAAAAATGATCATTCCCTCTCGGGATTCGAACCTGCGCCTCCAACATTGAGAGTTGAACACGCCTTAACACGCACGGCTATCGACTCCCTTTTTGTTTTATTAGAAGAAAGGGCTCCCCATAAAGGCACATATTAAAAAGCTATTTTATCAATAAAAAAAGCTTGCTCCAATTATTTCTCTCTGCCACAAAAAAATATTGAGGGTGCAGGTTCGACTCTCGAGAGGGAAAGGTTAATTATGGTCAACCACATTGATAATATCCTGAATTAATTTTAACGCTATAATGCCCCTCTATTTCTAGTTATATACAATTCTATCGAACTAATTATGCAAAAAAATATGCTTATGGTCTTGAAATTATACTTTAAATTCTCAACTCATGAAGGTTCACGTCAAAATGATGTTGAAGTACTGAAAAACTAATGAACGCCAAGAAATACATTCAAAGCTATAATATAACCCTGATGAATGAGATTATTATAGCATTTAATATTGTTAAGTATTTATATTAATTGTAACTAGGGATAAAAATAGCTAAATCAACCGAGGAACACTTAAACCTTTTAAGGAGGATATTTATAAGTAAATTTTTTTGACGTTGATTTCAATCAGAGTTCATTTTCACCCAAACAGTTATAGTTATAATAAAAACTCTTTAAATAACCATTGATATGTTTTTTTAATAATATAAAGTTAATTATGAAGGCAGATGATCTCATTGAACGATTAGAAGGTTCTTTGTATTTCTTGCACGTCATTGCACATATGCACACCAAAAGTGAGCGTTCCTCATTATTTTATAAATAGGCCAAGACCTTGGAAATATAATAAAATGAATAAAATTTGAATGCATATAATTATGTCATAATATTTTATGACTATCGTTTTATTTCTTAAAAAAACAATAATAAATGTCCAAGTCATTGGACCCTCGATCTTATTTTAATATGCCATAAAAATACACTTTTATGTATGCTCAAAAATAAATTATGATCGAATTCACTTCAAAAAACTTTGTTTATGAAATCCTTCCTTTTCAGGTGTATAGTATTCCTTGAATCAACTCAATTCTTGACGTCAAAACCTGATGATTTACCATTTTTTTCAGACGGATGGACCAAGAATGACTTAATCTACCAATGGAAGGAAACGAACCCTGTTCAAATGGTCGCGAATCTCTCTCTCCCTGGAGGCTTCAAGTTGGACGGCTTCACGAATCACAACTGTGACGTCAAGACGGCAACAGGCTCCTACTCTTGCCTCCGCGTTGAGCTCACCTTTGCCCGGCAGCTCTCTTTCTACGTTCTCACCATTTACATTCCCTGCTTCATGATAGTCCTTGTGTCCTGGATGAGCTTTTGGATCGATCACAAGGCTGTTCCCGCGAGGGTCTCACTGGGAATCACGACACTGCTCGCCATGAGCACCACGCAGGCTTCCATCAATTCCTCTCTTCCACCCGTGGCATACATGAAGGCCATCGACGTTTGGTGCGGAGTTTGCGTGACCTTTGTCTTCAGTGCACTCCTGGAATATGCCCTTGTCAACTATGCATCCAGGTAAGGATTGCATCTTTGAATTAAAATATAGTTTTTTATAAAACAATATTTATAAGTATTAAATATACATTGTATAAATTGATATTATATTAAAATCATTGAAAAATGCAAATAAGAAAACAACGTTAGAATAAACTAACATTATATCCTTAAGATCCAGCGTCGCCATTGCATTTAAAAGCGGGCCAATTTTTTTAATCAGACAGCGGCATCGTAGACCAAAACCCAAATATTTTTATTACTTTTATATGATAATTGATTATTTTCGTACCTTTTAAAGCGCATTTAATTTCATTGCTTACTTATGATCGTTGCTTGTATGCCGCCTGGCGGATCTTGAGTCATCTCTCATGAATATATATTTATAAGGCTTAATACAAGGTCGGCTGATAAGTCTCGAGACTTACACAAAGATGGCGCCAGTGGATTTGTTTTCATATGACTGTCAGCTAGTACCAACCTTCAAAACATACATGCATAAATATAACAGCTGTCTGACAACTACTTTGTGAGATATTGCGTTTTAAGTGAAGCTACTTTTGTTATTGTGAAAAAATGGAAAAAAAAACGAATTCGTGTGTTAATAAAACATTATTTTTTGATGGGAAAAAATACCGTCGAAACTGAAACTTGGCTTGAAGAATGTTATCCGGACTCTGCTCCATCGAAAGCAACCATTTGTCGATGGTTTGCTGAATTCAAACGTGGTCGTGTGAGCACAATGATGATAAACGCAGTGGACGCCCAAAAGAGGTGGTTACATCAGAAAACATAAAATAATCCATAAAAAGATTTTAAATGACCGTAAAATAAAGTTGATCCAGATAGCTGAGACAATGGCTAAATTAAATAAATTGGGCTACGAATTGCTTCCCCATCCACCGTACTCTCCAGATCTGGCCCCCAGCGACTATTTCCTGTTTGCAGACCTGAAGAGAATGCTCGCTGGCAAGAAATTTAAGGACAATGGTGAAGTAATCGCCGAGACAGAAGCCTATTTTTCGGATAAAACGAAGATTACTATAAAAGTGGAGTCGAAAAATTGAAAGATCGCTATAATCGCTGTATCGCCCTCGAAGGCAACTAGGTTGAATAATAAAATCGATTTTTGTCAAGAAAATGTTTTTTTCTTAGTTAGTCTCGGGACTTATTAGCCGACCTGTTAAATGTTTCCAAATTGAGGGATTCTTGGGCCCCTTTTTTCTTTTTGCAAAAATATGAGGTTGAATTTGTACAGATTTTGTACGCCATTTTGTGTATCAAAATCGGCCCCCGGATCGCAATTGGCAGACTTTTTCTAAGGACCTTTGTCTTTAGTGCAGTTCTAGAATATCTCCTTCAGAATGTTATGATTGTTCAAATATATTAAGCAGATTTTGGAGGATCTGAAGGACTCAAAATAATTTAATCTAGGCAATTTTATCTATTACAAATATTCAATTCGAAACGTTTGTAGTAAACTTTAAAGTGAATTAATTATTATTAAATTGACTCAAATAAGATTATATTGATTGATATTATTGCAACTACGTCCAATTATACCTGTTTGACACTTTTCTAAATTGAGTTATGCTCCATTTTCTATTTAGAGCATTTTTGCAAAACCATTATTCCCAATATCAAGGCATAAATACTTTTTGTAAAAAATAAAAAAATTCAATTCCGTCACTGTAAATATGTGTTAAATTTTTCTTCTCTCTATAGAACTCATCATATAAGATATGTATAATACCCTTTCAGGTCAGACGCGCAGAGGGCAGCCAAGCAGAAGGAGCCAAGGAACGAGAGTTAGAGCAGTGCGCCTTCAGCACTGAGCGCATTGATGAAGGCGGATTCCCATTGTCAATGGTAATAATTACGCCCACGTTCATTTTTTCAAAAACAACGTTATATATAATATCCCCACTCAACGTCGTATCCTCTCGCATGAAAATCAATAAATAGCACATTAGATGGCATTAAAATATATTGACGGAAATATTTTCAATTTAAACATTAAATGATACATATTTTGTGACCAAGTATTTTTTCTACCATTAGGATTTTTTGAGAAAATTGATTGGTTAAAATAAAAAGAGAGAGAAAAAGCAGTTGGTATAATAAAAAAAGTGATAATTTCAACTCGTGGATGTTGAGGTGTAAAATATATATTTAGGGCATCCCTTAGAATATTATTTCTTAATTTTTCTCATGTATCTTGATCAATGTTTTTTCTGTCCAATGGCATATATTAACAAAAAAAAAGTAGTAGTTTATGTCATACAAAAAGTTTTTAAAATATTAAAAAATCACATAAAAACAACAATAAAAATACGACAAAAATATATAAAAGTATATCAGAGTATTTGAATATAAATTAGCTATGATAGAATTACGGGCGACCTTTTAATGGTATACATTAGGAATATGATGAATTGAGCTTTTATTATGCTTAAATCAATGTCATTTATTAATTCCATTCATATACAATCCCCATATTTCCTATAAATATTAATTAAATGAAGGCTAAAAATGAATGTTGTCTTGTCATCCTTGACGAAATAAACATCCAAAGTCTGACGATAACACGTCCATAAAAGTAACTTTAATCAAGTAAAAAGGATAATAATACCAGAATAACCCTTTAAATTCAATTGATTTTGTAAAGTATCTTTTAGAGTTTGTTTCGTCTATGTACACTTTTGTAGCATCAGCTTTTCTATTGATAATGCGCCGAAATCGCTTAGTGCTTAAAAAACAGCTATCCAGTGATGTCATCGCACTCCCTATTCAATGGAAGAAATAAAGTTTAGCTCTCTCTTTTTAGTTCTTTGTGCATTCTGTCTAATCCAAACATTTATTAGAGAGGAGCAAATACGATAAACTCAGCGCAAATCTATGCTGCTTTGGCACTCTGTATGAGTATTGAGCTTGTATATATCAACTCTAATGCTTTTGATAATTAATTCATATTCATGTGTTTGGTCCTCCAGGACCCTTTGATGAGACGCATCGAGGGCGCTCCCATGATTCCTCCAGGGGCCTACTTCAAAACGAAATCCTCTACCGGTACGCCGCAATCCCATTACAGAATGGTGCCAAAGATTTCAATTTCGGGCAAAGAAAATTGACGTCATTTCCCGCTTCCTATTCCCAAGCACGTTTGCGTTCTTCAACATTCTATACTGGTCCATACTATCTCACGCAGGAACAACAGACGAGCAAGAAGAAATAGAGAGCTATTAATAATCTTCATACATTAAAAAAAACATATGTACGTAATAAACTAGCCAAAAAACACTGTGGAATATTTCAAACCGAAAAATGGATGACTCAAAAGGAAGAAGAAGAATTATATTTGTATAAAAAAACTGTATTCATCGTTCTCCTTCTTCCAAAATTTGACTATAGTTCTATGTATTAAAAGCCTTAGGCGAAAACCTTGAATATAACAAAATGCGATAGGCATTGAGTGTGTATGTATGTGTGATGGGTCACTTTTTATATTCTCTGGATGTTAACCAAAGGTTGTAATTAGATAGATAGCGACAAAGAACTAACCTGTTTTCTTACATTCTGTGTCATTTCTTATCGTAATTTTACTCCTTAGTTTATGGATGTATAAAAATATATCTTTTAATTTTATAAATATGCATAATTATTTAATCGAATTTCCCCTACAAAACGTATTTTTGGGATAGTGAGAGGTGAGAAAGTGTTATTCAGATAAATAAAGATTGTAGTAAAGACCTAAATATACAAAAGAACGACCGTTCTTACTATCACACAATCTCCCATTATCATTTTTTTCACTAATCATCTTATATACAAAATATCTCGTTAGTTTGCTGCAACAGTGAGAAAGTGCTGTATTTGTAGCACAAAAAAACAAACAATATAAAGTGTATTATTTTATAACAGCAAGTTGTTTAAGCTTTAATAAATATTTGTTTGGAATCGAGTGACGCAATAAATTACTTTAGACAATATTCTTTTCAAGACACTAAACGAATGATCATTTTTTTAGAAAAAATAAGTGATGTCTGATCGTGTTCGTGACTCAGGTTCAAGATATCTGAATGACATAAACAAGAAACTTCGACTCTCTAATAGCTTCCAATATAAATGTCTCCAATAAAGATCTATCTACTCCGCAATTTTCGTCTATTGAAAGACTATCAACTTATCAAAGGTTGTGTGATATGTGTAAAAAACACTTTCTACTGTATAAATAGGAAGTGTCTCTTCTATTAGCTTTCCTATACTCTTCTAGCATTCTCTTCAGGCAATTCATCAAAAAATAGATTTTCTGGACAAATGAGTTGTGACGTCAATAGGGTAAAATACTCTCAAAAGTAAAACAACATCTCTTGTAATTTTAAATCAGTACTTCTAACAAAGGTTTTTGACTTTGTGACATTTTTAAAGCATAAGATTTTTAATAACATAATATTTTCTACCCTCATGACGTCACTGTTATATGTCCATAAGGAAAGTATTTCTATTTTCTCACGTCTCCACTATACCATCCCTGATATTATTTATCTCTATTTTTTTTGTAACCCTCCCAAACGCGTTTTATTGATATTCTCCGCTCATGTTTCTTATTTTCAACAGCCCTCCCAATAAAGTATCCAGTGTAATTTGTATTAACTGTGTGTTAGTGAACGTTATACTCTCATCATAAATATTTAAAACTATTAGTATTATATATTAAACTCTAATCAAGGTGCTCTGAAAACTTTGTAATTCAGTCAATTACACAAGAAATACTGCATTAAATGCTCGTCTCCGCGCTGTAAAACCAAGAAAACCCTATTATACGTAGAAAAAAAACCATTAGTCCTCTGGGAGTTGTTCTTTCTGCTTCCATATTGGTGTCTATAAGTCCCACGAAAGTCCCCCTCAAAAACCTTAAGAACTCGACTTTTCCCTCTTCCTGTTTAAATGTTTTTTTTGCAGACTTAGAAAGAACTGTTCATAATAATAATTAGTATTAACCTTAAACTATCTTTATTACAATTATTAGTGTTAACTAATTCATTCTGTTCCATGTGACGACGTATTGTTTTGGAATGTTAGGAGCTCAGATGTGTTTTTATATAGCGAATTGGGAATCCATAGGAATATGGCTTCTATTTTAAGTTGTTTATTTATCCGTGTATTCTGTATTTGATATTGTTATTTCCTCGGAATTTGTATATACGATTTTGTGAGTCTTGATTCATCTTAAATAGAGAGGTTTTTATAATGTTTAGATGAACACACTTAATCAAACAACAAACAAATAATAATAATAAACAATGTTTTTGTCTTTGGAATATTTTGAAATAAAAAGTATTGTTCTTTATAAAATCCTAGGATGCGTGTATCTTAAATATTGATAATCAGAAGAAGTCTTTTTCCTCTCTCTGATGTTTTATTTTCTTCAAAAGTCGACTTAAAAAACCCAATCAATATTTAATATTGGGAAAAGGTTGTGTATAAAAGTTTATATTCGTTCTCAGTCTCTGCTCCTCTTGTAGAATGTTATGACCCTTATATGAACTACGCCCAAGGTAGAAAAGGTCACAAATATATATCATAATCTACCCAAAATAAAGCGGAGTGTGATTGCCGTGTGCGTTAAGGCGTGTTCAACTCTTATGTTGGGGGCGCAGGTTCGAATCCCGAGAGGGATTTTTGGTCCACCTCATTGATAAGATCCTAGGTTCGATAGACTTATATTATTGTTATAATGCTTATTTATATCCACTCGGGTCCAATTCTACCGAACCATATAGCTACAAAAATGAAGATTTTGAAGCGTATTAGATCAGTGTAAGCTGGTGAGATGCAGGTTCGATTCTCGAGAGGGGAGGTCAATATCGATTCAAAAACTTTACGAATGGCAATATTCAAAAATGATAATTGTTATTCACACCGATGGTACTGCAATTCTATTGAACTAAATAGACAAAAATGAAGTTTTTTTCCTTCTATGAAATGTTTGTAAAACGAAAAAAGTATGAAAACTTGTCGTTATATAAAGGTCAGTTAGTTAGTTAGAAATCTATTGCCGATTAACATAGTACATACAAACAATAGACGCTAAGGTAAAGAGCACAATCACACAATGGGGTATCTGTGGTTATATAAAGGTTTTGAATAATTATTTTTGTGAAGGCCTCTTCTTTATATTTTATGCTACGTTCTGTATTTCCCATGACACTTAAATATCAACAACATTGACTAATTGTTTCAATAACCAATAAAATTATCACATGAATTGTGTTTATATGAAATTTTAAATATACTCCAAAGAACATTTACCTTTAAATTAGTGTTCATTTTGTTTGGGCTTCGCCGATTGCTTCCATGGCTTTACATCACGTTCATAATATAATAAAAAACATACTGCTAACGTTAAAACCTTTCCTTGAGTCTTGGGGGATTTTGGATTCCATTTAGATTATTATAAAAAGATACTACATAAAAAGCAGGACTTTGCTGTGTGAAGGCTCTTGTCTTATTATTTTTCAATTTTATTAAGACTTTCAAAAAGTCATTCGTTTATTACAAAAATATACTTTTTTACTATTCATCAATATCTAATTTTTTTCCTGTTTATAACTAAGTCTACAAAGGGAGTGCAAAAGTTCAATGGAATTCTATATATTTTTGTATATATATAAAAGTTGGAAAAATATTGGATTTTCATATGCAAAGTCTTGTATCATATACATAACATATGAAACATGTATTTTTATCGAAGATACATTTAAAAAATTGTCTCTTATCATGCTTCTCGATTTTTCCAGGGAGTGTCTATTTTTTATTTGACTCCTTATGTAGGTACATAAACTGAGCAAATAAAAAAGGTGCTAAATATATAGAATTGGGATTCTATTCATTTTGGAACGACACTCTGTAACAAGAGTTCGAACCATGACCTAAAGCGGTTTATCACTCTGAACCGTCTCATCACTAAGAGGGTTGATATATTTGAGGAGCAATATGGATCAGTGAGAATATAGTTATTTAAGTGTTAACACGTCCGTAGTTTTAATATGCCTAAGAGCACAACAGACACTCTTTTCATTTTGGAGTCCAAAAAGGACAATTGTTTTCATTTGTTTGGACAATTAGCAAGTCTTTTAATGATTAGAAAAAGACAGCTGGACAATCCACAAATAAATATGACGAGCTTAATCAGATAAAAATGGATAATTAGTTATCCAATATTCCAAATCAATTGTATTCTCTTCAATTAGTGTGAAATAAGTCTAATAAGACATCGTTTTTAGATAAATTTGTTATGTGGTTACTTAAAATCAATTAAAATATATTTTACTCATATTTGCACAATTTCGTTTTTATTTTACGTATACGTTGTTTTGTAGTGAATATATATATATATATATATATATATATATTAGATCAGAGCTGCGATTACCGATGAAATCGGTATTCGATACTACCGACGGTAGGTTTCAATATCGAACCATTATACGATATTCGGTGGAATATATATATATATATATATTAAACCGTACCGTCGATTCGTTTTACCGAATACCGTACCGATTTTCAATCGGTACGGTATAATTGAAAGTATGACTTTTGTAGCATTCACATAGAGACATAAAGATATAGAGAGCTTATTCCCTTCAATAGCAGAGAAACATCGTTCAACTGTCGCTTTGCCCAAGCGCTCCCTTGTGTGAAGAACATGAACTTCGAAAATAAATAAACAACTATAACTTATATTATTTTAGAGCAGATACATAAATAGACATTCAATATAAGCTTATGCTATGCATTGAATTCTAGAGTACCTGAAAGTGCATTTAATATCGGACAATGAGAGACAGTAAAAAAAAAAAAAATATAGCCTTCCATTTCCTACAAGATCCAAGTAAATATATAAATTTTAGATTAGTATGTATTGAATTTCAAATAATCTCTAATAAATTATAACAAATTATGTACATAAATGTCCTTTGTTAAAATTGCCCGATATGAATGCATATGAAGAAGTAAAAGCAGATACATAAATAAATTCATCTCTCTTTCTAATCTACCGTACCGAATATCGATCGATACTGTAGATATATAATAAATCTACAGAATATCGATATTCGGTATATACCGAATATCTAACCGGCATTAGATTTTTCTACCGAATCCCAGCTTTGATGTATATAGGTATATATACTTTTATAATAATCAAGGACGTTCCGAAGCTTAGTGTGTAAACGTGGTCAACTCATAATGTTGAGGGTGCAGGTTCGACTGTCGAAGGTCAATTGTGGTCAACCTTATTGAAAATATATACTAATTTTATCTCCACACAGATGCAATAATTTCGAAACAAATGGGCAAATAAACTAAAACCATTTTAATTTTGGGAAATATTGTAAATTATGAAAGTGACCAAAATATATTTCAATAATCATAAAATAAAGCCCTTTTTTCCAAATTATGATATACATTTTTAATCAGTTTTGAATATGTATGTATAGCCATCATCTGAATAAGTGAAATTATTCCTGATTTTTCGGAGCACACATTTAAAAAATATCCACGCGGTTTTTTTATTAGTTCATGTATTATCTTGATTTTTTTTTAATGCCGTGCCGTTTGAAAGCTTAACTACGTCATAAGCCTAATTCAACAAACCGTCCTGTTTTAAGGGATCCTTAAGCAAAATAAATGTGATGCTAAGGGGGGGGGGGGGGATCTATTGATTTATGACTACAAATATATTTCACAAATCATATTTGTATAACTGTAGATATTTTAATTGTTTATTAAGCAATACATTTAAAAGCAAGTATGAAGTGATTTTTTAAAGACATGAATATAAATTATTTGAACACAAAATTAGGATATATCTTTATGATATTTTGTTACATCACTTGCATTTGTAGCGGGTAGATCCCTCTAACTCTCTCTCGCCGTCTATGTGTCTCTGCTCCTCTCTGTCCTCTCTCTCTGCTCCTATCTAAAGCGTTAAAGTAAAGTAGCGCATGCAAGGAAAAAGTGAACAAAAAAATGGCCAATTTTTTTGTTATTTTCTTTAACGTTAGATGTCGCTAGTCCATGAAATTACGTCACACTCCTATTTTTTTTTTTTTTATAACTTTATTTATTCAGAGAAATTACACATCATATAATGTATAAATAAACATTGTAGTTTAAAATTAGTTCTCTAAATATAAAAGTAATTCATCAATATTAAAACACAACACAATACATCAGACAATATCAATAATTATAAAATGTTAGTTCAATTAAAATAAAAGTAGCAAAACATAGTAAAATAAATATGGTACAATAAGATTCGTTAATTCCCAGGATAAATCACTTCCGCAGAAGGGGTAAATTATACTCTTATTTATTTAATCTTTTGAACTTTCTGTTAACCTTAATTAAGTTTTTTAAGACATTAAGATATTGCTTGGAGCACGACGGATAAAATCTGACTAAATTGCCTGCATACACCCAAGAGGAACAATTTACATCAGGGATCTTAATAGAAAGGCTGAGTACCTAGCTGCAGTGGAGATCAAAATAGCTTTGATGTCATACTTGGATATAAAGTCGGCGCTAGCTAGCTGTTGAGAAATATAACTTCGGCAAGATAGAAGCGACATGTCCAAGGCACGCGTTTTTGGAGAACTTTTATGGCTTGAATTAAGCCCAAATAGAAGAATAGGAGGTACACTTTTTTCACAAACTCCCTTGACATTTAGAGAAACAAACTCTCTCAATATGTTAAGAGCCGGGCAATTTGCAAATGCATGCGATATTTTGTTGTACAGTACTCCACAATCTTTGCATGGAGTATTAAAGAAGACACAACCCGACGATATTTGGAACTGAGCTGTAAACCTCCTGTCTTCATAAATTCCCGAAATCGAGCTCAATATTCGAGGTCCCCATGATAGCGGAAGGTCCAATTCTTTAATATATTTTTTGCATATTTGGTCAGCTTCCTCTTTAGAATTCGACAAAAATGACATCTTCAAATGCCAAGGGTCTGGAACTTGATGTGAGATTGCCGCTCGCCTAAGCGGAAAGATAAACTTTCCGGAATTAAATTCTGGCTCTCGATGAAGATCGTGGATTGAATAAATACCTCGAGATAGAGCAATCCACTCCAGCTCTTTTGGTGCAAGAAGGTTTCGAAAGAAAAATTTCTTCTTACAGTTTTGCCGAATAATATCAATCGTGGAATTTGAATTAAAACGAGGGGTACCCTTCCAAATTAATCGTTGAATAGTTGCCAAAAAGGCGGATAAATTTTCTAGCTTGTCATTCGTAAAATCTGTTCCTAACATCAACCAAATAAAAGCAGGGCTTGTTGTAAAAACTGAACGCCATTCATCATGCGGATGCGTTGAGATATCAGTTAAAACCTTTTGAAAAATCTTGGGTAAAATTTTAGACAACAAACTCAGACCTCCTCCTAGGTGTGATTTTGGTCTTTTCAGAGCCTTCAAATAGCTCTGATGGAATAACTTGTTCAACCAAAGTTCTTCTTCCATTATGGCTCGCTCCGCTAACCAAGGTATAGAAGTCGCTTTGAAAATAATGGCGGGGACAATGATGTAATTATAAAGGTCGATCCTCTTTTGGAGGTTATTATTTCTCCAGAGTGGGATCGATCGACTGATGAGATTTTTCACATTCAGCCAATTCGATTCTGAAGCACCCGTTCCTTCCCAAGTAATTCCTAAAATTTGGACACTTTTTTTAACAGAGCAACCCGAGATGATCGAGTCATTTAGAGGGTTCCACTTGCCTAAGGGAAGAATAGAAGTTTTTTGTTTGTTTACCTTCAGCCCAGACCGCTTTTCAAATTTTTTGAAGTGGCCCAAAATCACTTCAATTCTCTTGAGTAATTGTTCTTCAGAGTTCGCTTCAATCATTAGGGTCACATCGTCAGCATATAAATCAATAATGTGCTTAGAAGACCCAAAGTTCACACCGAATCCTCCGTACTTTTTAATAATTGATTCGCTTAGCTCAACAAGCCCGGAAATAAATAAGAGTGGGGCTAAAGGGCAGCCTTGCCGACAACTTTTCCGTAGGATTATAGGGTCGCTTTCTAATTCTCCCATAGATATTGTGGAAGTACCATTGTACAGGAGGGCTCTTATGGGGTTAAAATATATTTTAGGAAGATTTTTTTTATTGCTCTAAAAATATGCCGATGCTCTATTGTGTCAAAAGCTTTACTAAAATCGACGGCGATGATGGCCCCAAACGTGTTTCTTTTAGATAAAAGTTCGATAGCGGTTCCTATGTTCCTTGAGACATCCGAAATTTTTCTTCCCTTCAGGAATCCCTTTTGCTCTTTCCCTATTTTTTTATTTAAAATTGGCTCTATTCTAGAGGCTAGAACACCAGAAAGAATCCTATAGCTCTCGTTGAGAACAGTAATAGGGCGCCAGTTGTTCAAATCAGTCGCAGAACCTTTTTTAGGGATTAAGGAAATCCGTCCTTTAGTAAGGGGTTTCGGGAGTTTTCCGTGAATCTCCATCGATTTTCCAAATTCAACCAAAAAGGGAACGATCTCATCGATGCATTCAATAAAGATTTTGCCACAAATGCCATCTGGCCCTGTTGCTTTTCCCTCTTTGAGCTTCTTTTTTATATATTCTTCAATTGCACTTTTGGTAAAAATCAAGTTTTTACCCATTCTTGACCGGGGAAAATTGACTCTTTCTCCACCAAGAAGCTTTTGAAATCTTCCATGAAAGAGTTTCAATATATCTTTGGGATTGGAGACTGTTTTCCCCTCGTGAATTATTTTCTTAATAATAGTCGTTGCGTGGTCCTTTTGGAAGAGGTTTTTCAACCTCCTTGATGGGGAGTTTTCTTTAATATTTTTTTGATTAAAATTATCTTCGGCAATTTCTGAGACACGAAATAAATGAGTAAAATCCGACGAAATGGAACGTAAAAAGATGGAGCTATTATCAAGCATTTCCTCGATGTTTTTTTGGAAGGATACTTCTTTCTGCCTTTTTTTGCGAAAGCATTGTAACGAGGTAGACTTAACAATATGTGATAAAAGATAAGCCAGCTTTTTGGGTTTAAAAGATTCTTTAAAAAGTTTAATAAAACGTTTTTTGAGCTTATCTATAAAATCATTATCGTTTAAAATACATTTAGGCACCCTAAAACGCCTTTTTTGTCGGACTTGAAGGAAGTCGATCTCAATCAACTTATGATCTGAGCTATGTTGAGAACGATAGCGAGCATTCACGATCTTAGATCGTATTGAAGAAGAAGATAATGCTAAGTCAATCCGTGAAGACTTACTTCCACATCTCCAAGACACATTTTCGTTTGGACTGAAAAATTTAATTACATCGTGTAGTTCAAGAGAATGAAGAAGCTTGGACAATATTTGAAAGTTAGGATGTTTCACTGTTAACTGGTACAGATCAACATTGAGATCCCCTACAACCAACAACGGATATAAATCATATTTACATTGATTGATTATAGCTTGGTAAAAGGATGTACATTTGACATTTGGGCCATAGGCATTGATGATATAAAACCGCCATTTTTCGTCGATATAAAAATTTTATGCCAATCCCCTTTGCTCGAAAGTTCACTCACTAACTTAGGGCAAGTAAGTATTGACTTTGAAATAAAAGAGACCACCCCTCGATTTAACCCATTTCCCGTAAAGAAATGGTAGTAATTTCTGGGAATACATAAAGAACAATCAAGAGAACAAGTAGAAGATGTCGGTGATTTAATATCTTGTAAACAACAATATCTGGTTTTTGGTACATGAGGCTTTTCATAAGTGAATGTCTTGACAGACGATTTCTACCCCCTCTAGTATTCAAAGAGAGTATTTTGCCTATTCCCATATTTATATTGTGATCCCTTGATGCAGCTGGTTTAAAAAAGTTGTCGATCTTTGTTTGAATAAAGGACATTCAATAGACACTGTTCTAATATTAACCGGAAAAAACTAGTTTTTTTGAAGTTTATTAGGAGCGTCTTTTTGAGGGGACAGGCCTGATAAGGTTGAAGTTCTTTTGGAAAGTGATCCCGACCTTGTTCTAGTTGGTAGGATCAAATCAGGGTTCAGCATTGACTTTCTTGGCTTAGATATACTATTCCTAGAATCCTCATCAGTTCTGTTAGAATCTAATTGTCTTTCATTTTCGGTAAGACAAATCAAAGAAACACTACTACCCTCACCCTCGATGGTGAAGGGACGTCGCTTGAACCGGCACTTTCGGAAATGGAATGATGAACTGAAGTATTATTAACTACTCCATTCTCAGTTGCTGCGTTATTTGTTTTGTCTTTTGTAGAACAGACCTCAAATTCAGTTAGTTCTTCATTTGTTGCACCAACTGTAACGTTTTTATGTTTTATAATTGAAATTTCTCCTGAAGTATGATTTTCCTCTACTGCTTCACTTTGTCCTGAAATAGGGAATTGAGAAGATTCCTCGACGTTGACAACTTCATGAGGCACATTCGTACCAACAGCCACGATAACTTCTTCCTCTACACTTTGTGCTTCAATTGTTGATTGGCTATTAATTAATATATTTTTTTCCCTACTATCCTTAAGCATAACTACATACTCTCGGATGCTTCTTCTTGTTTGATCACAAACATGTTTGTATGGCCAAGACCAAAACAGTTTTGACATTGTAATCTGGCGCCCTTGAACTTGAGTCTTACTAAGCAACCTTGAATAGGAGCTATTTGTGGAATCAATGAAGGATTTGCCATTAATTCCACTATGTAATCCCCGTCCCTCCATAAATCCTTATATTGTTTGTATTTTTTGTTCGGCTTCTTTGTTG
>CP045905.1:3543212-3565805 GCA_013387185.1 Caligus rogercresseyi
TATATATATATATATATATAAGCAAGAAAAGTTGATGAACATCATTGATAACGTCTTTCTTCGAGTTCCTTATCTAGAAAGAAGGACATACTTTTTTTTTGCAGGACTCAGTTATTTATACTATGTATACATCATAATAATGCAAACCGAGATACTTCTATAATAAATTATCATTTAATGTGTAGGGAACATAGGCATTAGGAGACCTCATCCTCCTTCAAATTATAGACTCTCCTCCTCCTCTTAACACAATTTGCTCTTCAAAAGCTCTTTTAGCTTTTGTTACATTCCTTTGGATGTTCACATTCCTCCAACATTGATTAATTATATTTCTTAGATGGTCTTAAAGCCCCTTGAAGTCTCTAGCCCAAAAACACAAAGAAAAATCAAAGGAGGTTCATCAATCCTTCACGCTTGCTGACTTTGCAAAAAAAAAGAAAAAAAAGAAGAGCAAATCTTTGCTCCTGTCACTTGCCTTACACTAATGATACAAGAGAAATTATATATATATATATACTCATGTAAATACTCAGTATGATGAGCACACGAATGGGCCTAGGTGGCATAGAACCATTGGTGTGAATGGAATCCTCTTGTGGTAAGAAAGTTGTTGTTGGAGATTTGTGGGATGCCTTTCAGTTTGAATAATACATGTAGGTCGTGTGGTCGGAGAGAGAATATTACCCTATTATTGATATGAATGATGAGATACAATAATAGGTGAAGTAAAATATAATGGCTCGTTTGTACTTTGATTACCTCCCAACATACGTTCTTTTCGGATTTGAAGTATGAGAGGAGAAAAAAAGTAAAAAGATGTTTTCCATAGACTAGTTATTAGATTATACAGATATTATAATATATATATATATATATATATATATATATATATATATATATATATATGCCGGATTAATACTTTTGTTCGTTCGTCATTCGTTTTTTAGAAAAGAATTTTTTGTAATTTAAAAAAATATTTTAAAATTATTTTCTAAAAAAAACATCATCACTTTGTTTATAAATTAATTTTAAATTTTTCAAAATCTTTTCTAAAAAAACGTCGTCACTTTCAGAATAACGAAGGAAAGAATATATTCCCGGCCCGGCTTGAAAAATTTAAGTCCCAACCCGGGTCCCGTTGAAAAAAAGTGTCCCGGTAATATATATATTTATTTATACATACATATACCTATATATATATTAATTTGTTTATATAATGCATCATAACAAAATTAAATTTAATTTGTTATTTAAATTATTTTTTAACATTCTTTTAAACAAATTTCTATTTTAAAGTGCTCATTGTAGTATCATACGTTTGGTTTTATCCCAATTATATGTATAATTTATTGTAATGAACAAAATAGTTGATTAAGGAGAGGTATTTAATTTATATTGTACCTATATGATTGATTATATATGTTAATATAGATTTAATAATATAGTTCATGACGTTAAGGATAGTTGATATTTATAATAGATAAAGTTAAAACTTTGGTGGCTCATGTAACTTTATTTGTGAAAAGACAATTTTAACTACAAATTGAGAGAGAATTCTTATAAGTTTTATTATAATATACTCTATAATTAGCAACAATAACAAATGATTAAAAGCAAAGATATTTGAATTCATGACTTACTGTTCTTTAAATGAAGGTTGACATCAGAAAGATGTTCTGATAGAAGCAAAAATATAATTATGTTCAGTAACCCTATACAATTCATTCTTTGTCTTCGTAATGCCCGTAATGAAATATTGCATGAATGTATTTATCATGCTGTGTTAATGTAGCATTTGGCAACACCACGAAATGTCATGAATATTATATTTCTATTAAGAACAACATGAAATAAACAATATGTTTAAATTGATGGACAATGAATTGTCCGTAAGTTTTTATATTGTTAAGGAAGGAAGACTTACTTATTTCTAAAATGGAAAGGTGACTCGTAGGAATAAATACACCGAGAACTGAGTTTTTATATACAATGTCATATTTTTAAAGTGTAATGATTGCAATACTTAAGCAAATAACTATTCTTTTTATGTCATAATAAATCAGAACGTATAATATTCATGTTAAATATGTTTTACTTAAATTGAAACGAAATTAAATAATGAAAAAAGCGAAAAATCTACCTACATCATCACATACAAGCTGATCCACATATTTGTTGCTCTCGTTATACGAAGAAAAATATATGTAGATGTCTCTATAACTTCTTTCTGATTGCATCTTACAAGTCTATCTCCAACATCAACAAGTTTAAAAAAGATACTTTTTTGTATCTTCAATCCCTCCCTTGGACCCATCAAGAGCTATGCATTGAAAGCTTAAAGCATTTGTCACTTTGTACTAAAAGTTATTGTCCATGCACTTGAAACCATTTTACAGAGTTCAAGATTGATAAACTCATTGTGTAAGTGAAAGACAATTATGCTATGAAAGCTACTTTCCGAACAAAAATGAATATATTTTTGTATGATTTATATGACTGCACATATCTTGATCCTTTATATTAATCCGTTTCCGATCTTTTAATCGACAATTTATGTTTTTATCAACCTAAGAGAAGTGATTTTATAGCCTTTTATGTTGGACTCGATGAAAGTTTTATAAATTCTATAAATACAAAAACACAGCATGTGTTATATGCAAGGAGAAGTGCATCATGCACCGATATTTCGGGGATTTTATCAATGGTTAAACTCCACATTAAAGTTTTAAAGGATACATGTCGTAAGAAATGATGCTTTACCCAAATGTTCTTTCAAGGTTTTTTATATATCTATTGTTTGTTGTTTTGTTTGAAATATAAAATGATGCCTGTTGGCCAAAAAATATATATATATAATTTTGTATGATGTTAAAACAAAATATCAGGTGCTCAATGGGTAAGAAATTATTAGAGAAATGCTTACATATCCCCAATATATATAAAGCCATATTGCGGATATAAATGTGGAAAAACATTTCTTTTAAATTAAAGTAATACTAAAAGTATTGGGCTGTAGAGCTACTATTTTTAAAATGGAAAGGCGTCTTAAAAGTCAAGATATCTTGTTATACATATAAATGAAATGTTATAAGTCGTTATCCCTTATGGAATATTTTTTAAAGCTTCGGCGTTGGCAAGATTTATTTGCTATCTCGTGACCAAACTTCGACATACCTGTAATTAGAAAAAGGTAAGAATGATGATTGATATTGTTATTGATATATTATGTACATATATTTTTAATTTTTGTTCGTAAATATTGTTAATAAAATAAAATACTTTATCAAGGGTGTTGGTATATAAAAGAGGGAGTGCAAATAGCTTAGTGGAAGTGTGCTTGACTCTCAATTATAAGGGTGCAGGTTGGATTCACGAGATGGTCAATTTTGGGCAATGAACTTAAAAAATCCTATGTTCGATGGATTCATTTTAACGCTATAATGTTTATTCGTATCCAAATGGACACTGCAATCCTTTCGAACCAAGTAGACACAAAAAATGACAAATTGAATATAAAGGGAGTGCGATAGCCGCGTGCGTTAAGGCGTGTTTAACTCTCAATGTTGGGGGCGCAGGTTCGAATCCTCCCGAGAGGGGATGGTCAGTTTTGGTCTACCTCATTGATAAGATCCTAGGTTTGATAGACTCATTTTAATACTATAATGCTTATTTACATCCTGTGCATACTGCAATTCTATCGAACCATATAGGCAATATATATATAGATAGATATATAGATAGATAGATAGATAGATAGATAGATAGATATATATGATAGATAGATAGATAGATAGATAGATATAGATATAGATAGATAGATAGATAGATAGATAGATAGATAGATAGATAGATAGATAGATAGATAGATAGATAGATAGATAGATAGATAGATAGATAGATGATAGATAGATAGATAGATGATAGATAGATAGATAGATAGATAGATAGATAGATAGATAGATAGATAGATAGATAGATAGATAGATAGATAGAGATAGATATATAGATAATAGATAGATAGATAGATAGATAATAGATAGATAGATAGATAGATAGATAGATAGATAGATAGATAGATAGATAGATAGATTAATATAGAAATTACTGATAGCTATTTCATTCTTTTTTTGTCTTTAGATCTAAATCATATTATAGATATTTCTGATTGATTTTTGTGTCTCTATCAATAATCAAAGAACTTATACTTGAAAGATGGGACCAATAACAAAGAAAAAACATTATCGGAATCACTTTTTAAACGAGTAGTGGGTATAGGCCTTTTAAAAGTTATAAAAGAATAAGCCATTTCTTCTAAGTTTGTGTCTCTAAGGCCTATAAAGTCACTTTGTTATTCATAACTCAAATAATTATGAGCCAAGTATGTTTCTTATTTCTATATTGGAATATCAAAACGTTCTGCCGTCCTGACGAATTGGATCGTCTCAAGAGAGACCCGTGATAGAGTCAAAATACACCAATATGCTCTAAAAAGTTTACTAATTATCCTGAAAAGAGTTATTCGACATGGACTATGATGGCCTAGTGACCATTGTCACTCAGTGTATCCATCATTGTTTGTCGGCATAACTTCATATATTTCCTCATGGATGTCATTTAGCCCTTTCTATAACCTCTTTCTGAGAGAATGACAAGGAATCCATATTTATACGTCATTGGTATATATATTCATATTAATACTATATCTCACAAAATTTCAAAAAATATATTTCTTTCGACGGCCCAAAAAAATATCAACACTAAAAGAACCAATCGGATTTCCTTACGTCACACTGGTTTATATTGTAGTCTTGTTCCAGGGCATCTGGAGCACACCTCTTAAATGGTATACATATATGTAAATACATAGCCAAATATGTATACGCAATTACTGAGAGGGGGGAGTCCTAGCCACCGTGATACAATCAGTGTCCACTTATTTATTGTTTTATATATGTTTCCTATTCTCTGGGAGAGAGGGGATCGCAGGGGACAATTTATTCAAAGGGGCTACTTACTGCAGTGATTCCTTGGAAACCCCTTTTTTCCTCTATCTCCTCCGACCATTGTAGCTCTAAAAATAATAATTATCTTGAAAAAAGCAAGAAAAGAAATAATTATACTTAAGTACATTATCATTGTTATTTCATGATAAATGAACGTCTTCATTTATTTATTCCTATGAGGGGGGTCAAAAGAAAATCTTCTGAATGGAAGAGTAATTTTCTTTGCTGCTTTGATTATTATGTTTATTTATTTGTATTGTTTGAGTGCTGTTTTTTATTATTTGCTTGCTATGAATAATGATAATAAAGGGTTCTTAAAGGAATCTCGTGAGGAGCTACATGGATGCTTACTCCATTCTCGATATGTGTGTATTGATATAATATCTTTAAGGTGATTAATTTAAAATGCATCCTCTTCTTACAAACATTGAAATAAGAAGTATTTTACAGAATGTACAAAATAAATGACAATTAAAACTGATTTTTTTGCCTATATGGTTCGATACAATTGCAGTATCCGACTGGGATATAAATAAGCATTATAGCATTACAATTAGTCACTCGAACCAAGGATCTTATCAATGAGGTAGACCAAAAATGGTCATCCCTCTCGGGAGAATTCGAACCTGCGCCTCCTAACATTGAGAGTTGAACACACGCCTTAATGCACACGGCTATAGCACTCCCTGATTTTTAAATTAAGTCTTATTATCAATGTTTAGAATGTATACAATGAGATATCTTCAGATAAATATTTGAAAAATAACCATTGTTATACTTTATATACATTGAGTTACATTTATTTGTATATATATATATATATATATATATATTTGAGTTAAAAAATTTCCAAAAGAAATTCATCTAACTGTCGGATGACCAATAAAATAAACAAAGGCAATTATCTGAAAAAATTACATAAAAACCGGTGTACAAAAACGTCAAAAAAATACAAACTTAATTTTCCTTAAAAAGGTAAAAGCATTTAAGATCCTTCTTGCATTCACTTCACAGCAAACTGCATTGCGCTCTCGAGGTCCTTGGAATCTTTATGTCAGCAGAATAACGAACTGCCCAGATTCTATGATCCATCTCAGTTCGTTTTCCCTAGCATGATCCCCGTGTTTCGTGATATTTCACAAGTATCTATGTTTATCAAGACTAATCCAACAAAACGATATTCGAATGAACTTTGTATCCACAAAGTTGTATTGTTGTATTTCTCGTAAACTCATCCACAAAACATAAGTATCACTTAGCAAATCGTATTCTTTATTTGATAAGTCTTATCGTCAGAGTGAATATCTATATATCGTCAAAAAAAGCATTTAGAGTAACGAATACTTTTTAAATTGATAATAGTAAATGGTATCGAAATCCTTTTGTTATGTTTAATTTATTATATTATATATATCAGGTAACGACGGTACACCTTTTTTGTAGGGACCCGGGCCGGGCCCGGACTTACATTTTTCAAGCCGGCGGGCCAAAACCGGGCCGGGATATAATATATATTTTCGTTCCTTCGACATTCGCAAGTGAAGAATCTCCAAAAAAAGTGACGTTTTTTAAGAAAAGATTCCCCCCAAAAAAAGTTACTACATTTTTTTTAAAAAAGAATCCACCCAAAAAAGTGACGACGTTTTTTTAGACAAAAATCCCCCCAAAAAAGTGACAACTTTTTTTAAGAATCCCTAAAAGTTTCGAATTGGTGATTTTTTAAATTTTTATGACAAACGAAATATTCAAAAAATATTGATGTCCCGGCCCAGGTATAAAAAAGACGGGACACGGGCCGGGACACTCAAAAAACAGCCGGGACGAGCGGGCGGGTACCGGTCGTTTCCTGATATATATATATATATCGAGGTTCATAAGAAAAGATACAAAAGACTATAATTACGGATAAAACTATTATCTCTAAGCTAATGTTCATATCTCAACATCAAGGAGTAAAGTGATGTTTAGGAAAAAAAATATTGTTCTCGCAAACTCACCAAATAATATAATTATTCTATTTGTAAAAAACTGTTTCCTTTATTTTTCTACATTTGATGATCAGAGTGAAGATCTATTTATCAACAGATATGAACAAACAAATTAAATATATATTATTTCCCTCAGTATGAGCAGTTTACTTTATTTAATTGATATAATTAATAAATCAATAGATAATATTGGATTAGCAAAGTACACTGTTTAGTTTTTATGACCATGAGAAGATACATTAGTATTTTTAAGGATGATATTATTCTCTATCATATCGACTGAGTTTATTCCTCAACAACTGTGAGTAAAGTGATACTGTGTGTTATATACCAACTACTTTATATTGTTCCCCGCCTTTTCTTTCAATCACTCATGTTTCTTTTTAATCCGCTTTTTTCTATCCCTTTTTTAGGTCTAACTTCATAAAATCAACCATTTTGTTATTATCCGAATATTTTTCTTTCAACCAATCACGTACAAAAAAAACCGTCTCAGTGTGGTATCCTTAGTTACGAACGAATAGAATTCGTTATTTATATACATAACATGCGTGTATGTATATGTTTACATATACAAATGTCTTCATTTTACAAATGTGTAAATCCATAAAAGGATAAAATAAACGTCATGCCTAATACAATAAAACCAAGCAGCATTGAGAAGAGCTTAGCATATACATAATAGTTTTTTCTCTCAGTAAGATAGAGTGTTTTTGGTGTCCTTAGTGAAAGGAAGAGGAGGAGTAAGACTTGGCTCAGCATGAATGAAAGGACGGAAACAACAGCTGACTTAAAAATCGCATGTTCACAAAATAACCTGATTCATATAAAGCAATCATGGAAGGTAGATTCCTTTAAGTAGGATTGCATGTTGAATCAAGCTGTATATCATATTATATTAAAATTCTTTTTTTTTAACTTGCGATTTCATGCTTTCTCATGTACTTAGAATATCATGGAGTCGCTGGGGACTGAGAAGTGAACCTCGCCTTTTATATTCTCTTAGAAACATCATATATTCGTGCTTGCTGACATATATAATTAAGAATGATGCAAAACACTTGCAACAGTCATCAATGACGTCAGGTTGGCCTCAATCGATCGTTAGAGACCTGCTGGAGACGTGGGATTCATCCTACTTTGACCTATGATTCTATTTTTTGAACTGGCCGGTCAGTCTCCACATGATGTAGATCTTATAGACCGTCAATATGATAGCGACGTGACGATCAAAGCAGGCTTGTGTCACATCATTCGACAACGTTGAACTTTTTTTCCTGCTCGAGTTTGATTATTTACTTATTGAAACGCAACTTTTGATGCATGACCTAGACACCCAACCTAACATTTAGGGCAAAAACTTATCCAATAAGTTTTCTTTTTTAATCTTCGGGTAACAACATGTTATTCGATAATCTGCAAATTATACATTTTAAAAAATACACTAAAATTATATACAGGAAACAGAGTCCAATAAGTTTCAAATTTTAGTAGTTATAACCCATTAAAAATGACTGCATTGATATGTTCATCCGTTTATAAATAAGAGTGTCGTGAAACCATTTAATACCTTGAAATTCACACTATGATCGGTTATATCTGAAAGAATATTAAGGATGTGGATATTTTGACCTGTGAAATTTAAACATTGATAGCAAATTGTTATATAAAATATAACAAAAAAGGGTATGTTTAAGCCTTGGCGGCGGCTATGGAGTAAATGAAGTTTTTTTATGACAATTTGCATCTAAAGTTAAAAATTTGGCTCCTTAATACTTACTTCAATCCTCAAGGATATTTTAGAACCATATAAAACTACAAATTTATCTTTATAGCGTCCAAACCAAACGTTGTAACGCAACATATAAATTAATTAATTATGGCAAAACTCTAATGTGCCAAAATAAATTGTGTGGCTAGCTTTTGGAACCTTATTCGAATGACGACTGGAGGGTCATTATCAGAAAGTCAAATGTCTTTTTCAATTTAGTTTAAATATTTAAAAAACATCGGAATGAGTGGAATTTTTTTGAACACAATTTATATTGTAACTGAAAGTATAGAATTCCATTCACTTATCTGCATAATGGTTCACATAGAGATCACTATTTACTTTTCTTGAGTGCCAAAATCCATAACATTTGTTTGGCATTTATTTTTAGAATGTTATGACAAACAATAATAAGCAATATTGAAATAGTATCTTCATGAGTGTTGCAGCTATTTGAAATAGTAGCCCTACACTTCACAACGCCAAAACCATGAGGGAAGCATATCAAATTGACAGATCTATGGAAAATGTGCCCCTTTATAATTGATAGCTGACGGTAGTGTTTTTTTATTGATTATTTTGAATTTAAGGTTGTTTCTTTTCTTCAAAAAACCTTCTGTTTTCATTTATATATTCCAATCTTAATATTTGTGTTGGTTTATATAATGGTATATATAGATATATATATAGATATATATAAGGGGGTTTATAGAACCTATATTAAGATATCAAAATTTATCCCCCTGCGAAAGTGCGTCATAAGAACTAAATGATCGTAGAAAAATGGATTGCCCCCCCCCTTACCCCCCCCCCAAATTGCGTTCAAAGGTTTCGTTATGAATCAAAACTTTTTTGTTATTACTAATTTTGGAAAAATTTAGTGTTACAAAATTTAGCTATGATCAATGTATGACTTTGTTATTATTTGCAAATTTTCGTCATATAATATTTAGTGCCAATAAATGAACATCAGTGCTGACACACCAACCATTTTTTAAATAACGGCTCCGACTAGTGTTCTTTTATAGTTTCAAGAAGGAAAAAGAGAAGGAAAACTCATGTTGATTTTTAAAGTTATTTTTTAAATACGTTTGCTTTTCACATCTTATTTTTCATACAGTAACACCCTCACATGGTTGAGAATATAAATCTAGACGTTGATTATATCCATAAACTATATATATAGAATATATATAAATTTGAAATTCCTGACCTCCCAGACTAACCAAAGTGCCTGGATATTTCTTGGGGAAAAATAATGACGACTACCAGAGCTGCGACTACCGAATGTAAATCGGTATTCGATACTAACGAAGGTAGATTTAAATATTGAACCGATTAAACGATATTATGTAGAAACTACGATACCGTACCGAATTGGCAATCGGTACGGTATATTTGAAAGTATTACTTTTGTAGCATTCATATAGATACATAAAGATATAGAGAGCTTATTTCCTTCAATAGCAGATAAACATCGTTCAACTGTCGCTTTGCCCAAGCGCTCACTTGTATGAAGAACTTGAACTTCGCAAATAAATAAACAACCTAACTTACCAGTACTATAGAGCAGATACATAAATATAAATTCAATATAAGCTTATACTATGTATTGAATACTTGAGTACCTGAAAGTATATTTAATATCGGACAATAATATCTATAGCCTTCCATTTCCTACAAAATCCAAGTATATATATTTATATAAGATTAGTATGTATTAAATTTCAAATAATCTCTATTAAATTATAACGAATGATGTATTTAATTGTCCTTTGTTATAAACTGTCCGATATTAAAGCATATGAAGAAGTAAAAGCAGATACATAAATAAATTTTTCTCATTCTAATCTACTGTATCGAATATCGATCGATACTGTAGATATATAATAAAATCTACCGAATACCGATATCGATCGATATTCGGTTATACCGAATATCGAACCGGCGGTAGATTTTTCTACCGAATCCCAGCTCCGACGACTACACACCTTGAATCTTTTTAGTAAGGGTGATATAAAAGCCTTTTTCTCAGTGGAGACGAACCTGCATTTTCTAAAGAGGCTGAAAAAGTATCTGTGTTTTGTTCTATTTGAGCAATTCTACTAATTAATTTGATCAAAAAATGGATATCATCTGACCACAGCATTTAGAGTAGATCCACTTTATTAGTTTGGAAATAAAATGGCAAACTGCACTAAATATACTCTTACTTGATTCAAGCATATAAATAGGAATAACAAAAAGGTTGACCTCGAAAATCTATTAATAAACATGATTGGCTCAATTTTGAACGTAGATAATCAGAGAAATGTCCATTTATAGTCAGATGATATGAGCAATCAAAATATACATACTTTTTTCGTGAGTTATTTTTTCGTTACTTTATTCAATTAATATTGATTGGTGAAATCGAAGTACTACATTAAATGATTCACAAATGGATATGCCCATAAAATTAGACAATTAGTATTTTTAAGGATGAAATTCTGCTCACTGAATTGATGTTCATTCCTCAAAAACCGAGAGTGAAATGATACTTTATCACATAATGCTAACTGCGTTTTATTGTTTTCTCTCCATTTCTTTCAACCAATTACGGGCTTTTTACCTCTAAATATGAGAGGAAAAGTTTATAATTAATGATTACAAAAAAGATATAGTTCATATATATATATATAAATTCAGGAGTTTATAAACCTTTATAAACAAGAATTAAAAGAGGTCCTAGTTTCTATAGAATAAGTATTCTTACGTATTAAACACAACTTTTTTCATTCGACCGCAAACCAAAAACATACTTCGGTCAGAAAGGGTTCCCTTCATCAAAAATGTATAATGTTCCGTGCAAGAAGTGTGCATACTAAAATATGTACATTTCATTGCAACAAATACTCAAGAAGGATAGTAAATACAATTAAAAGTATAATTGAATGTTTCTCCATGTCTAAAGCTCAGTTAAAGTTACGAAAAGCTCCGCAAAGGGTTTTGTGTTTAGGAGTAAGAACATAAAAAGATTTTAAGTTTACTGGATCATAACATCTTGAATCAATATAGATCAAATCTACTTCACAAACTCAAAGTGTAACATTATAAAAGTCCGTGACGACCAATGTCGTAAATTGATGTGGATAAACCTTTGCAAGATTCAGACATATTTACTTTTGACAAGGATTTCTTTAGGGAATCTTAGAGGCAAGGTTGCGTGATGATAGCTTATCAAAAGAGTTATATTTTTGCAGAAATTAAAAGCTTTTAATGCTTAATACAAGATTATAACATTTCTACCTTCTATGTTGTTCAATTGCTTTAAGTATTTTTTTAATGAATCAAGATTTTATACTAAATGTACCAGGGTTTTTTAACTACAAGATAGTCTTCACATCACAGAAACTTATTCAAGTGTGAGACGGTAGAAGTCTACCTGGACTGTTTTTTTTATTAATTCAGAATGAATAACCTACGTTTTGTTTAACTTTAATGACCTAAAGTAGACATTTTAAATCTCCTAGTCATCCAATGAAAAGCCACTAAGAATAATAATACTTCCAATTTGATATAAGTTCTAGTTACAGCTTTTTTTAACTTTTTTTGCCGCTCTTTTTGAAATCATTGAAGAGCAAAATAATTTTTCATGTAATTTTACACGTTGTGCACAGTCCCGTTTCAGCTATACACATATAGAAAATATGTTTAAACCAAGCCACTTTATACCTATCAACCAATATATTCAATCCACTGTGTTTCAAGCTGAATCTTGGGCTATCTTAAAGGCATCCCTTATATTATAAAAAAGACAGACCAGAACATAGATGTTTATGATAATTTTAGGCTTGGTTGTGGTAAATTCACGTTCAGCGAACATTTGTATCAATGTTTTAAATGTTTTAATTTCAATTTTCATTGGGTTTAGGCCCACATTAGTTGGCACTGAAAGAAGAAAGCTTACCTAGCAAAAGCTGGTTTAAGATCAAATCTAAAAAGAACATTAATATCCAGATTATTTATGTTGGACCTGGCCCGGAGGGTCTATATAAAGGATGGACCTTTCGATAGACTCAGAATAGCTTCTGTAGACAAAGTAAACTATGGCTCGCAAAGCCAGACTCTAATGTTCGAGAAAATCGATTTAACTAACTCATTTTTGTCTATGTATTCAAATACAGCTATAGGTGGTCATGGTTTATTAGAATCCACCACTCATTGTCAAATAATCTCTCATTCGTTAGTTTTTGTGAGCGGAGCGTTGAGACGTTTTATCATTTGTGGGTTAATTGTGATTTACTTTAAAAAAAGAATAATGGCTCGAAAGTTACACCTTCCAGAGTTAATGCAAATCCCAGCAATTCTTAGGCATTGTAACTACATTGGTTACCTGTTCGGCTTCCTGAAATTGAATGAGTAAACAACCGGGTTGAAGTGGTTTTGTGTTATAGAGTAAGATCATTAATTTCATTCTGTCTTGAATCCCAGATTCGACCTCAATTTATGTTCTTGGATCCTTCCCTCAAACAAAAAAAGCAGGTTCAATCTTCATACGTATTTTTCTATACAATTCAAATATTCTCTTATAAAGGCTTATTGATTTTAGTTATGTTGTATAAATAAAGAGTACCTTGAACCACCGGCTAACGTATTTTTATTGTATATCGAAGACTTAGGACATTAAACTAGACTGATACCGGATACCGGATTAAGTTACGGTGAGGTGTGTCCACCTGGGAGCTAAACAAACAAGGTTTTTTTAAGTTAAGATGTTTATTTATTAGGTAAAATCTATACAGTGTAAAAATAAGAATACACAAGAAAGTAGGAGATAAAAAAAAACAAGATTGTTGGAGTTACAACGGAGTTTCTTTTATCACGTCCATATTAGATGTCATTTTCAGGTAGTTATAAAGAAAAGTATAAATGCAACGGTTCTAAAATCAGTTATATATATATTTATATTGATATATATAATATATATTTATATATATATTTATATTGTGTGTGTGTGTGCGTTTTGTATGTTTATTGATCAATTCCAAGAACTTCAAAAAAGGAACATTTGTTGATTGCCGTTAACCAATGATATATACCCACAAACAACAATGTAAACAATGCCTCTTCATAATTATTTTGAAATGTACAACCAAGAAGAAAGACTCAAAAGAAAGCAAAGAGATGCCTAACTAAATATTTATATTGGTACTGCAAAAGCACTTGAGAACTAAAATAAATGGATCCCATTACGAGTGGCGTATTCATATTAGGTCTATACTTAGAGGAAGAATAGAGAACAATAGAGTTCACTTCTTTATGTTATAACTCTTTATTGACTGCAAAGCAATCAATCCGTGAAATACAAAATTAAGATTATTTATTGATTTTTTATATTTTTTTAAGAATCATCTCATTACAACCACATTTGGTGGATACAACGAGTACCGGTGCTGAGGGCGACCTTGAACCTTTCGGCAATGTCCTTAAGCTTGTCGCCAGCTAGAATCCACACAATGATATTTTATTGTAGCTCACTCACTAGCTGCTAAACACGTGGTCATATTTTTAAAACAATATTATAAATTAAAGCTGAGATTTAGCACAGCTTCTATAAAAAACAGAACGATAGGAACTTTACATTAGATTTTTTTAGGCTTCAAACTATTTTCGGAGATGTTTTCGGACACCCAATATATATAACATATATATATACATATATATACATACATATATATATATATATCTTATATCAACCAAGACAAAAAAAGGGTCTTAAATATATAAGTGGTATCTATTGATCTAAAAAGAAAATATATAAATATTAAAGTCTAACATAATACTCATGGAAAGTTTTTAGTATTATTGAGGTTCATAGAATAATATTGGCGCGTTCTAATTAATGGTAAAAGGGGCTGTTAAACGTATGGGATTTTCTTCAGATTCTATTATTACAAAAATATTCATTAACATGACAGGATGTTTGGCAAGGAAAGCTCTCCGAAAACAATTAACTACATAGTTTAAAATATAAGAAAAGAAAGCGCTCCAAAAGTGTCGTCTCCAAAGTTTTATTTTTATTTGAAATGTTGTATTTAAATATTTATTGAAATGAGGAGAAGAAAATTTAAAAAGGCTCTCTATATATATATATATATATATATATATATATATATATATATTATATATATATATATATATATACATATATATATATTTATATATTTTTTCCTTCTTTTTCTTGTCCAATTCAATATTGCTTTGGGTTTTTAGTATATATATATATATATTTGTGTATGTATATCCGGTTTTACACATGTGATCTAGCATGTTCGTTTGCGCATGTTATATGAGAATAATGTGGTTTATTACCTCCGCCGAAGGGGGTATGTTTTCACTGGCGTTGGTTTGTTGGTTTTTTTTTTGTTTGTTTGTTAGTTTGTTTTGTCAGCAGGATAACTCAAAAAGTGCGGAACAGATTCGGATGAAACTTTGTGGAGTTGTTGGAAGTGCCAAAAGGAACAAGTAATTAAATTTTGGCATCTCTGATTGCTTCATTAAAATGCAAAATGAGCTAAATACTAATAAATATTTCAAGTTAGCCTACTCTGCCAATAGATGTCGCTGTGCTGTGCTCTCCTCTTTGATGACGTCAGTTTCGTTTTCTTTCCGTGTACCTCTAGAGTGTAATTAGAGATAGAAAATCGAGGGATATTTTGGGCGTGTGAAAGGGAGAATGTTTGAATGGTACAATTGAGTTCAGGCTCTTGTTTGGTGGGGATCGGCGGAGGTTTGCACTCTCTGAGTCCTCTAGTTTTTATTATTTTTTCAATAGTTGATGTCTTTGTCATTTAAACATTAGTTTAACAGTTTATTATTAAAGCATTAGTTCACATGTTTAACATTTAAAACTTAGTTAATAAATAATAAGAACAATATTTGAATATATCGAATAGATAAATACTTGGTGTCAGCTTATTTGAGTAAGAATTTGATTGAGCGAGTGTCGTTTGAGCTATTATTTTGTGCAAGGCTCGTTTGAGCAAGTATCTTTTCGTTGAATTACTATAGAGCGACTTTGAAGATGATGTAATTACTGGGTTTCAACCGAGACAAAATTGACCCTTGGTAATTATGCGACAAAATTTTTAAAATAAATCAACTTTTTATGTATCTTATAAGTTATTTGTTTTTTTACTTGTTTTTGTTTTTACTTTATTTCTGTTCTTACACACAAAACAAAATTTTGAAGCAAGTTAATATATGAACATAAATAGACCTTATAGTCTAAAATTTACTCATCACCAATATAACAATGTTACATATATATTTTAACAAGCATGAAAATGGAAAGTTAAAAAAATGAACGGTGTGAATGAACGAAGGCCGAAGGGAAGGGAGTTTTAATACACAAGAACGTTCAATAAAAAGACATGCGTTTAGCGTTACATAGCAATAAACCTCACAGCCTTTCGAACACATTGTTAAATGTTATTCCATGGAACTACAGTAATTGATATGTTTGATTGATGATTGCTTAACTTTTAAATAATTTGTTTTCTATAGCAAGATACCATTTTAAGCTCATAAAGAAATAGTGTAGATTGCTGTATACATATGGAACGCTTATCAAGTTGAAATAAATCAAATATTAATTCGGCATATAATTTACACATATGCATGAAAATAGTAATGTTTCGAAAAGTTATATTAATAATGTCAAAGACGACTGTCCAGAGCGTTGTTTCGATGACAACCTACGAAACTCCATCATGAGATTATCTCGTAACATCCTTCTAATACAGCAGAAGTAGAAGGTTATTAACCATTTATAATAATATATGTTTCAGATTTAATAGATGGAGAAAACTATTGTTTATATAGACGCAATCACTGGAGGATATACTGATACTCCTACCAGATCTATTGAATAACGTATTATAAGTGAAATCTTTCAATAATGTGAAATGAACGAAGCTGATTGGAAAACTTGTTTTGATCCGAACGATTAAATCAAATTTGTATCAAGCAACATTTTTTAACTAGTTTAACCAAGAGGTGATCTGCTTAAGAATACATTTTAGACACAACTGGTTGAAAAGAAATGTTTTCCTATATGAAATAAATGATTACAACGATACAAAGTTTTAGATTAAAAAGAGAAAGCATGTATATACTATATTTTCCTTCCTGTGTTATAGTTTTTGTATGAAAGGATTATTATAAGCACTCAAAATATTTTGGTCAAGCAAGTTTTTCTCGTATTTGTGATGATAAAAGAATAGCGGAAAATAATAAGTATTACTTTTCTTCAAGATTTTACTATGTATATTAAAGCATTCCAAGCTATATAACAACAGTTGACTTGAACAATTATGTTAATTGTATATATAGACCCTTTTAACCTATTTAAGCCGTTAAAACATGTCATGAACAACAAAATGATGGAATCAATTTGTTTGTATTGAGTGTCGAATAGTTTATTGAAGATCGGTGATGTCAGTAATTAAACTAAAGTTTTCAAGCCTTTTTAGTTATATATATATATATGATAAAGGAACATGTGAATATTTAGTGTAAAACCATGTGTAACAACCATTTAAATCATTACAAATATAAAAAGCTATTGATAGAATCAACAGATTTGTACTGAAAATACAGAAATACTTAGAAAGTAGGAGATTTTTTGCTATTGGAATGATGAAAAAAACAACCAATGATCAAATTAGTATGTATTTACTTTAAGTATCTATATATCGGGGATTAAAAACGGCTTTCAAAGCCACCAGTTAATACAGAAATTAATGTTTTGCATTGAGTATCAAGTAAATATATTGAAAATCAGGGATTAATACAAGTAGTTAGTGACTATTTTTTTGCTATTTGTATTATGAAAGAGGGAAAAACATGGAGCCATCAAGAAAAGCATTTATTTATTCAAGTATATATTAAATATATATATATTTTGTTGAGCAGTGATTCAAGCCTATTAAAAATTCCAAAGACCTCAAACTTTTCATTTGCTTCAGTATTTCTGCGTGACTGAGTCTCCAGTCAATACCTTTAGAGATGATAGCGATAAGAGATTTCACCTACCTTGCACAGCGTCCACTGTTGAATAGAGTTAAAAGAATGAAAATGCCGGTCTTCATTCTCAATTCCTTTTTGCCTGCACCTGGCTGCAAATTATGAAAGGGAGGCAAATAACGGTGGAATAGTGATGGTCTTCACTGATCACTTCATTTTTCTCTATTCGAAACTTTGAATAATAATAATGTTTATTATATATATTTAAAGCTTTCAACCTGTGTGAGAGGGATAGTCTCTACTCAAATACTGAGGAAGGACTCAACAGCGCCATAAGGAATAAAAGGGAATTTGGTTTTTTTAGTATATAAATACTTGTGACGTTGTTCGGCGAAATAAAAAAAAATACTGGGAGAGAAGGGAATAAAGGGAGAGGAAGCTGATGAGAAAGGAAGCGGTTTTTTAGAAGCTAACAAGAAAAACAGGGAGAAGAAGGAGAAAATAAGAAACTACTTTATGAAGGAAGACAGCAAGAGAAGTGGGTACTTGAGTATTTTGTAAGTTATTCTTTTGGATCCATCTTGATTCTAGAAGAAGAAATATAATTGAAGAAATTCTCGAGTGAGAGAGAGAGAGCAATGAATTCCAAAAAGATTTTTAATCAATCTACCCAATCACAATTTGATGGATGCCCATAGTTTTAATGCCTGTTGGGTGTCTTGCACCTGATGAGAGATCGTAGAAAGCCACTTGTTGAATAAGAGGTAGCAGCAGCATCCTCCTCAAGAAGAAACTTTCTTTCATCGTGATAAACAAGGTTGGGAAGCCTTTTAGATTTGATGATTTATGTAATCAATTAACTATAAAAATAACCCAAATTCAAGGATTGTAGAATACAAAGTATGTTTAATTTATGTTTTCGTATATAGCGAACTGATAGTGTTCTTATTATTATTACTATTTGTATGTCCTCAAAATCATATTGTAACAAAAGATTTTCAAAATGTTATTCTTACCGCTTGCCGGTGTGACGTCACTATCAGCGACAAGAAAGTAGTCACTCGTCGTGGTCTTGCCTTCGTTTTTGCTTACATTGATGATCTACTGATAGCAAGCCCGGATGACACAACTCACCAGACTCACCTCCGTTCCCTCTTTGAACGCTTGAGTGCTTATGGAGTGCAAATCAACAAAGAAAAGTGTATCTTCGGTACAGCGTCAGTAAATTTCCTAGGCCTTCCGGAATTGGGCCAATCAAGAACAAATGCGAAGCAATATCCAATTTCCCCAAACCTACAACGCTCAAGCAACTACAACAATTCCTTGGGATGATCAATTACCGCTTCATACCTAATTGTTCTCTTATACTTGCGCCCCTCTACGCCTTAACCAAGAAAAAAGGAAAAAAGAAAATACCCCTTCTTTGGAATGATGAAGCCAATAAGTCCTTCGAACAGGCCAAGTCTCTACTTACCACGGTCTCTGATTTGAGCCACCCCATCCACAATGCTCCCACGTCCATCGCCACCGATGCCTCTGCTGACGGAATTGGAGCTGTACTGCAACAAAACGACGGAGTTTCATGGAAACCGCTGGCGTTTTTCTCTAAGGGTTTGAATCCCGCGGAGAGAAAGAGAAGCGCGTATGATCGAGAGCTTCTAGCCATTTTCCGAGCAATCAGGCACTTTCAGCACTTTGTCGAAGGAAGGAATTATCACGTTCTAACTGACCACAAGCCTCTTACCACGGTATTTATTAACAACAAATCAACATGTTCACGAATGCAACTCCGTCAGTTGGAATACATTTTCGAATTTACGACAGATATTCGTCACATCAAAGGTGATCTCAACCTTCCCGCCGACACTCTCTCGCGCAATGTTTCCACCGTAACCGATGAGCCTCTAATAGACTACGCTGCTATTTCTTCTGCTCAGTCAAACTCTGAAGAACTAAAGGCCCTCATCCACAATCCAGCTCTCAAGATGGAACAAATCAAAGTCCCCGGAAGCAACGTCATGATATACGCTGATACTTCCTGCCCCACTCCAAGACCTTACGTGACTCCTCGCTTCCGCATGCAACTCTTCAAAAAGATTCATGGCCTTTCTCACCCTGGAATACGCGCAACCCAAACCTCATGACAAATCGTTTTCTATGGCCCAACATCAATAATGACGTCAGGGATTGGACCCGGAGTTGCATTGACTGCCAAGTTGCCAAAGTCACAAGGCATACGATCTCACCACCTCAGCCATTCAAACCCATCCAAACACGTTTTGAACATGTCCATGTGGATCTGGTTGGACCCTTACCCTACTCCAACGGGTACAAATACCTCTTAACAGCAGTCGACTGATTAACCCGGTGGCCCGAGGCAATTTCAGTGAAAGATATTACGACAGACACAGTTGCTCATGCCTTCATCGAAGGTTGGATCTCTCGCTTCGGCGTTCCACTCACAATAACAAGCGACAGAGGCAGCCAATTTGAATCGTCTCTTTGGGCCCAAATCATGAAGTACTTTGGAATTTATCACCGTCACACAGCCAGTTACCAGCCTGCCGCAAATGGGATGGTAGAGCGTTTCCACAGGCAGTTAAAGTCTGCACTCTACGCTCACTCCAAATCAAACCAATCTTGGGCATCCTTACTATCCTTAATCCTCCTCGGTGTCCGATTAGTGTTAAAGGAAGACATCGGGTATTCATCCTCCCAAATGGTTTAAGGAACCACCCTCCGACTCCCTGGAGAATTTCTAAGCAAGCCGTCTTCAACCAATCCGTCTGCTCCCAAAAATTATTTTGAGCACCTAAGCCACAAGATGGATGCAATCAAAACGGTGGAGCCCAGACAACCGAAAAACCCGAAGACCTTTATCAGTCCCGACCTCATTTCTTGTACACATGTCTTTGTCCGGGTCGATACCGTTAGAAAAGCTCTTCAGCCACCCTACGAAGGCCCCTTTCAGGTGGTCCGCCGCACAAGAAAGACTATAGCCATCACGAGGAAAGGACAGACGGAAAACATCTCCATCGACAGAGTGAACCCAGCCTACATCATGGATCAGTACGGACCGCTATCAACGTCAAAAAAGAAAAAGTATCCTTTATCTTTCCTAAGTGAACGTCCTTTGTTCTTTCGTTCCTCCTACCTCGTCACTGGGGGGGAGCACTGTAGCAGAGTCCTTCTCTCTGCTCCTTTATGAATCTTTAATATATGTACATTATTATATTTAATTAAAATTTGTTAAATAAGATTTAATATTTGTAAAAGAGGCATAAAGGATTCCTCTAATGAAATAAAAAACAGTTTCGACTAGATAACCAAAGGAGTAAGACCTTCAATACCTTTTGGTTACAGACCTCTTGAGACCAGCCACAAATGTGGGCGTGCAGATTCGGTCACTCCTAGGCTTGTGCTCCTACCTCTTGGACATCCCTGACTCCTCCCACTTCTTAATGATGTCGTAGACCGTCCTCCTGGGGTACTTGAGCAACTTGATGATGGCTGCAGGACGGTGCCTTGCGCAACAGCAACTCGATGACCGTGTCCCTCCGGGTCTGCTCCATCTCCGTATTAGTGTATTTATTTTGGTTTCGGGCGCAATTTGACAGTCAATTCACGAAACCTCTCACATGTGCGGATTTACCTGCAAGACCCTGTATATATATATATATAGTTTATTTTTCTCTTTTTTTTAGACATTATCTCTCTTATCTTAGCAATAAGATAATGTTTTAATATAAGTTTCAATATAGTAAAATTCATATTAACCTAAGTTGATTTGTTTAAAGAAACTTCATGTTCAAATCGGCCCCTTGTTGTTCAAACCAAGACACATAGACGTAGCAACAGGCATAGGGTGGGGGACGGGGGGGGGGCAATTGCCCCCCCCAAAAAAAAAAAAATTCGGATAAATTGATTGAGGTATTCAGGCATTTAATTTGAAGAAAAAAATACGAAATTATGAAAGCAACCGGATTTTTAAATATAACAAATCAATATAATGTAATGAATAGTATGTAATTACTATTAAAAAAATAATAGTCTACATAGCTTTCTTAATTCTATTATTTTTTCATCGATTTAACAATTCTTGTTGAAATTGGGCAAATTGAATGCTGCCCCCCTAAACCAAACATCTCCCCTACGCTATGGCAACAGGTGATGCAAAAAGTATGAAGGCGGGTAATTATAATTCCAAAATGAAGTCACAAGACTCTCTTGAGTCATATGAATTTTAATCAAGTCATTTTTATCTTTGTTCTAGTGATAAAGAAGAAAATATTATGGAACAGGGAATCGAACATATCCTTCCGTATGTTAAGTTGTGCAATTTTAAATAGGAAATTATATCCTTAAATATGATTCTTGAACCAGTAAATGTGGAAACTGTTAGTCTAGGAAAATATAAAAGAACTTAACAATAGCTATGTTTTAGCCAATGTTTTAAATAAGGTGGGACAACAAAGGAAGAGGGCTGATTTTGAAGCCTGATTGGTTGAAATAAAAGATTTGGAAATATAAAAAAGCAAATGATATTATATAAAAAAATTCACTCGCTGCTGTTGAGGAGTGAACATCAATTTAGCGAGAAAAGTATCATCCTTAGAAATATAATAGTCGGTTTTTTTTCATGGGTCTTCATTACCAATCCTTTGAAGTGACTCCACCTATTCGGCCTACATTTTTTTTCTTGGCCCAGTGGGCATATATTTGACAAATTAACCCCAAAGATATACAACAAGGTTTTTACAATATTTGTAAGCAAATGATCAATAAATAACAATTATTTAAATGAAGTAAATATATATGCAAA
>CP045905.1:3565905-3599400 GCA_013387185.1 Caligus rogercresseyi
AAGTCACTCTCTGGAAAGCCTAACATGTCAAAAACCCTAGACGATATAGTGAAGAATACATGAAATTGACGAAAAGCTACAGCTGTCTTTGTTCTGATTCTCTGATTGCAAGTCTATTTTCCAATTTGTAATAAAAAAATAGTTCCAAAGACTCTATAAAGTAGAAGGAAGGTCTTAGGAGCAATTAATTACAAAAACTTAAATATATACCAGCCAAAGAGCTATGAAAGAGATGAGGTAGCTATGATTTTAACCCAGCATCTCTTTTAGGTGTTTGCAGTTCCAAAATTAGCAAAAGGAACCAGTTCGTTGGGTATTATACATATTTGTTGTCGGAAGGATGTTTATTCGCTTTACTCAACTAATATTTACCTTATTAGAAACAAAGCAAGCCGGATCCCTCTTCCGGAATCGAGGCTGAGTTCGAGGATCCCTTTCATTCCTTCCGGCCCTCTGGGAAAGATCTTCGATGTCGTAGACTTAAAGACACTATAACAAACCCAAAGAGGAGTAAAAATGCTGTAGAAAGGATCAATGGTATTGCCACTGGACTATTCTTGCAGTCATGCTCAATTGAATTACTTTGAGGCATTTCCCTTTACTCACAGAAATTAGTTATTTGTTATTATTGATTTATTTACTTATTTGAATTTCATGTTTTTACAAAAAAATATTGGAATATTTATAAATACTTGGAATTATACATGGAATATTTGCTTTTTAGAAGTATGCCTTACAACTTAAGCATGAGGTATTGCTTTTTTTGAGGAGAAGTTTTTGGCTTTTGAAGGATGGCAAGGAAGCTAATCCCTTTTAAAGTGACGTATGAGGCCTTAGAGGAGATTCAAATACTTGGTTAGTGTGTTAATATTGAGATTCAATGTAATTGTCTTGAACTCTAATTGGTGTACACTTTGATTACATCATCATAGAAAGAGTTGGTGAATTTTATAAAATAAGACTTTTGTTGATTTTGCACACTCTCCATCAGCTAGTATTGCTCCTACTCTTGAGAACTCATACAATATCTCCCATCGGCATCTTTAAAATAAGTTTAAAATATGTTTTGACAATATTTTTTAACAAATATTTATATATCCATGTTTCTATTAACAGCACTTCTTCTTCATTTTATTGGTGGCTTGTTTGTTTTTGTGATAAAATTACTTCCTTAAGACCTTAATTTGAAATGTTTTTGTGCACATATATGATTTGTGACAGGAGTAATAAACTTCTCACGAAAAAACAGTCCTAAGAATAGATGTTTAAAAGGGGAAAAATAATAATAAACTAATTCCATTATTTAAAATTGCTTGGAAACAATACTCAGTTGTACTATTAGTTGATTAACCTTGATCGTTTTTCTGTATAAATTCATTCCTTTTTTTTTATTTGGATATTTTTTTGCAAATTATTATAGATTTTTTAAGGACTTTTTTCCTTTCAAGTTTTTCCTCAATTATTTTTCCTGATTTGGTTATAATACATAACGTATTACATATATACCTACTTATAGTTAAGAAATTCAGTTCCTTCTTCCATAGAGAATAGAGAGTGCTGAAGACATGAGGGGTAGTAGCCCTGGAAGTATTTGTTAGAGCTCCATTGTTTAGGAGAAAGAACTATAGAGAAAGTGAGACCTTTAAATATTTTAAATCATACAAGGAAGAGTGATGTTACGTCACCGTGGAGAAAAATAGATTATTGTAAATATGAAGTTTCAACATTTCTTTAGTTCTTTCTGTCCCTGTCTTTCTCCAAGCCATGAAATGACATAATTTTAGGTCTACCAATGTGTCTTCGGCACTCTTATTTTCAATGCTTTTTACCCCTCATTATCCAAAGAAATCCTTTCTTCTTAACTAATATACCCAAGACAGTTGTAAAGATTTTTTTTAAAAAAAACCTCTCAATCCTGACATATTTTTTTAATAATTCTTCATCTTGTTAAAAATTGAAGGAGAGTGGCTGTATAATAATATTAACCTCATGATATATTTTTATACCTACCATCTTCATCTCTTCCTTTCACAACCCCTTCTACCTACCTCCCTTCTCTTGGGAAGTGACTTTATCAAATCTCTTTAAAGAAATCCTTTGAATAAATAAATAGATGGATGTCAATATGTCATTTTCCCCTCATCTCTTTCTTACCTTTTTTTTCTTCTTCTTCTTACCCATATATTAAAGAAAAAAATCCTCCTTTCTGAGACACAAAAGAAGAATTCTTCTTATTTTCTATCCTCTCTCCATGTACCTACCTCCTACTAATAAGAAAAATAAGGACAACTTAGTTATGAAAGTAATGAGCTCATGTCTAAAAGAAGAAAAAAAAATACTTATATGTATAATCTGGTCTTGACCCAAATAATCCCTTTTTAATCATTTTGACCATTATAACTCTACCTTTTATTATTATAATTATTGAGCAGCCTTGGCTGTCCATTCCTCAAGGGATCACGTGTTCTCTTATAATCATAATGCTGACCAAAGAATATTTTAGACCATATATTATATATATCAGAGCTGCGACTACCGAATGTTAATCGGTATTCAATACTACCAACGGCAGATTTCAAGTATCGAACCGTTTATATGATATTCGGTAGAAAAACTATCGAATACCGTACCGATTGACAATCGGTACGGTATATTTGAAAAGTATGACTTTTGTAGCATTCCCATAGAGACATAAGATATAGAGAGCTTATTCCCTTCAATAGAGAGAAACATCGTTCAACTGTCGCGCTTTGCCCAAGCGCTCCCTTGTGTGAAGAACTTGATCTTCGAAAATAAATAAACAATAACATAGTATTATAAAGCAGATACATAAATAGACATTCAATATAAGCTTATGCTATGCATTGAATACTAAAGTACCTGAAAGTGCACTTAATATCGGACAATAAGAGACAGTTAAAAAAAATTAGTCTTTCATTTCTACAAAATCCAAATCCATATATATTTATATAAGATTAGTATGTTGAATTTCAAATCTCTAATAAATTATAACAAATGATGTATTTATTTGTCCTTGTTATAAACTGTCCGATATTAAATGCATCTGAACAAGTAAAAGCAGATACATAAATAATTTATCTCTCTTTCTAATCTATCGTACCGAATATCGATCGATACTTGATATATAATAAAATCTACCGATATCGATCGGTAGAAGGTATATACCGAATATCGAACCGGCGGTAGATTTTTCTACCGAATCCCAGCTCTGATCTATATAAAATATACTTTTTAAGTAAATGTTAGGCTTCCTTTGTAGTATAAAGTTAAAATAAAGCCTCCATCTTTGACTTCTAATTAAGTATTGAATACGCTTATGAAATGTTATATATGATTTTTAATCAAGGATGAATTTTTTGTATGTATTTTAATTATAAATTATTAGTTCATTCCGCAATTAGTAGGCATTTTTAAAACTGTTAGCATAATAGAGTCCAAATTCAATTTTTTATACCAAAGATGGTTTGAAGACTTAATATGATAGGATTAAATAAGCTATTCTTTGCTTATAATTAATTATGAAACGCTAGAAATTTTTATAGGATTTAATCAAGGATAGATTTTTTGTTATCTTTTAATTATAAATTATTATTTTCATTTGCAAATTAGTAGGCATTTTTAAAACTGTTAACATAATAGAGTCCAAATCAAAATTTAATATAAAATGGAGTTGATTCCATCAAGACAATATGAAAGAGATTGAAACTCATTCCCAGTTGATATTACTTTCTTTAATGCGTTCTGCAATTCAACTAAAATAACAACTATCTTATTAAATTGTCATACAAACAGCTGAGTAACACTGTAAAGAATCATATATATTGCAAAACGGAATTCGTTTACATACAGTATGACTCCTGTGGTCCGAACGCATGGCTGACACATTATTCGTTCTTATCCTCTCGCAGGAACCCTCTTCACCCTAACTTTAATCGGTATCAGTCCTGTTCAACAGTAGTAGAAATAACCACCACTGTTTTTTATTCACTCGTACAAAATGATGAAACTAATTTTTTTGATCCGTGATTTAAGAATATCATCGGTTTCTTTGACTGTTTGATAAGTATGTTTATTGTGATGTCATAATCTGACGAATATGTTATATTTACGTTGTATTTCGGGTGTGTGTTTATCTATTAGAGTAAAACACATGACATATAATTTGATCTTAATTGAAAGCTTGCCGGATTTCTCTCCAATCAATATCTAAATTACTATTACTTAATTATATTTTTTAGTGTGTTAATGGCTGCCATTAGTTACTGCATGGATCCGTTTAATGTGACAAATATTATTATTGTCGTTCCTTTAAGGAACGTATAGAAAAAGTCACTCAATGATTTCTTTTCACAATAAATTTATTAAAACAATAAACATTCAGCTAAAAGCAACGTTCAATACCAAGTGATAACGTTGGCATGGAATGAATCTATTAAATATGGTAAATATCATGAAGGACATTTTTGCTGGTTATTATATTTATGATTTATTATAAATTGAGTAAAACTGATTGGCTATTCATTCAGTCAATTAAAGCAAGGGTAACGGTAATCCTATTCGTCCCAATATGAGTGTAAAATAGAATCAAGTCTATTTTAATTTAAAAGCCATTCAAACAACGCATTAATTATTATATGAATTCGTCAAAATACGTACATTAAAAATACATTTTATAGCCACATATTTTATCTAAGTAGAATAAAAATGCACATCATTTCATTCTTAATTGAACTCCAAGGACTTCTATATGGATAATATATGTGTCATTTTCCCCTCCTAAAGAGAGAAATATATTTTTTGATCCTCTAAAGCCCTCTTCCATCTTAAATTCATGCATTCGATGCATCTTTCTATCTCTTCTCTGTAGTACGTATCTACGTATGTATTAATGAGAGGGCGGATATATAGTACGTATGTACTTCTTGATGCAGGAGGAGAAGAAGATCAAAGACATCATTCATCAAAGATATGATACACTAGAGCTTTTAAATAGGGCTACTTATGATTAATAAGACTCCTAATTGGTTTTCAGAAAGACATTTTCCTTTTGTAGAATAGACAAAATAGAAGAGTATTATTATTTAATCTAAATTTGAATTTCGAATGTTTAGTTATGTAATTGCTTTTATAAAAATACAAATGCTCCATAGAGCCAAATTAAATGTATATATATATATATATATATATATATATATATATATATATATATATATATATCAGACTTGTTGACGTTCGTGAAAAATTGTCGTTCGTTTGTCGTTCGCCAAAAGTTATCGTTCGTCGTTCATCGTTATTTTTAAATTGAATCGTTTGTCGTTCATCGTTCGTTTGTCGTTCGTCATTCTGAAAAAAAATCCTATTAAAATGAAAAATCTTTGTCAACGACAACAAATAAACGATAAATCAACAAGTCAGATATATATATATATATATAATATATATATATTATATATATATATATATACAAACTAAATTGATGATTTCATCCAAAAACCAAAGCCCTAAAATATGTAAGTAAACCTTTTAAAAATCTGTTAATAAATGAATAATTTAAAAAAACTTTTTATTTTTTGAAAAATCTAAGCGATGCCCAAGTCCTCCTACGATCTCTTCGCATATATTACTTTGGTGATAATGGAGTTGACTCCTTCTTTCTTGTCTCCAACGTCGTTAGCACAAAAATATTTTCTTACAACTCTGATTCCTAGTCATCCTTCATAATTTTTGTAACAAAATTAAAAAAATTCAAGGCGAAGTGCAGCTCCGGTAAATGTGTCTCCGTTCATTCGATGTAGACGCAAGCCAACGTAACCATTTCCATTATACTTTAACCCTTTGAGGAACTACTTTTATTTTTAAATATACAAAAATACCATAGTCCTTCTGCTCCATAAAAATGATAATCCAGAAATCCACCTTTTAAAACACTCTTAACCAAAAAAAAAAAACATTTGGGTCCCTTTTAAGGACCGAATAAATTTACGGGGATTTATTTTACTACCACGTGTAAGGGATGCATATTGTAGATGGTATCTAGTTGAACATCATATACATATAGAGAAAAGCAAGAAAGGAGTAACACATATTCAACAAATTTAATGGGTTATATACCCTAAAAAACTAAAAACATAGCTAATAGTGAATTAAACTTGTTGTAATCTAAGTAGAAGGTGAATTATTTTCCGTAGTCGATAAAACTTACAGCAACACATTCAAAATTCCTTTTACATTGATTTAAATTTGTAATAGAGATATATTTTTCATCATGTTAAAGAATTGTTTTTTGTTGCTTTTTGTTTCAATGGAATTCCGTGTTGACATGAATAAGCATTATATTATATAAGTTCATCCACTAAGGACTTTGAAGTTTGATCTGAAATCAATTAATCGTGTTCAAATGTTGGGAATTTCAAATTATGAACATAATACGATTTTTATTGAATCAAAAAATACGATATCTTCTCCGTGCCGTGTCCCTCCTGAAGAAGATAGACCAACCATATCTTCATAATATTTTAAAAGCTATTCTATCATATTTTTTGTATATTCTATTTTATTTTCATGACAAACTATTTTTTAAATATGTCTTTTAAAAAATATATTTTTCATAAAACTCCCTGTATATATATATATATATATATGGTAATTAACTAATATTTTATTTCATGAATACCGAACTGTGTTTTGAAAAATGTTGGTCAAAGATATATGCATGCGAAAAAATTGTGTGAATCTAAAAATACTATATTGAATGCCCTCAGAACGTGCTTAAGGAAACCAAAAATAGGTTGTCCATGGTTGTTTAATCTCTCCATGTCCTCCCATTTTTTTGTATATTTTTTTAAAACAAATATCCAAAATAAAAATGGTCTATTAACAGATTAATAAATATTGCAATAGAATTTGCCTTAAAACCTGCTCAAATATTTTTTTGTAAAAATGCCTTAAAAGACGTTGACCATTAAAAAATATGAGAATTTTTGAATTTAGTGCCTTTTAGAGTTTTTATGATAAATTAATTATGATTTTGGTCTGATGCAACTCAATTGAACAATTCAGGCAAAAAGTGATACTTAAATATATTTAATTGTTTGTATGTAACAGCAATTTGAAATGGGTATTTTCCAGTCTAATATTTTAAGCAATATGACTTCCTTTTATATATTGTTGAATTTGGAATTTTTCAAATAAAGTCAAAAATCAGGTAAAGGAATTTATTGTGTAGAAATATTTATGAAATATGGGAGTGCGTATTTTATTGGAAAGGATTTTAATTCTCAATGTTGAGGACGTAGTTTAGACTTCTGATACTAGGTGAAGATCAATATTGATCGACCTCATAACAAAAGCTCTAGGTTTCTATTCATCCAACTATGCAAAAAAGCAATGATGCAAGGAACCTCTTGGTTCATCTGTATTTCGAATGATAGCATCATACTAGTATATCTAAGTGATGATACGTCTGGTTGGTTTCCTTATCTAAAAAACCGGGCAAAATGGGGTTTTATGGGGTGCATTTCAAATGTTTTTTCAAGTTTTCCCACGGAAGATCGAGTAGCATTATTGGTATTGAGTGTTTCACTGGCGCCGAAAAAAATAACTGCATCATATTATGTCTAGCTTTTTATAAGCTATGCCTATGAGTAGACAAAAAACGAGATAATAGTATTTCTCGTAAGTCAACGCGGTACTTTTTAAATTGTGTGTTTTTCATCAATATATCTATGCACACAAAAACTTAATTTCATTCGTTTCGAGTGATTTATTTATTTCGGGCGTCGGTCATCATTTAATTGCTATTCGTCCACAGGATAATTTAGAGACGTTTATTTGTGGATATTCCTCCAATTCTTCGAATCTTAATAGTGAATTTACAACATGCACAATTTTCTGAAATCTATTAAGTAAAAAATAAGAATATTTTTATTAAGGTTTTGAAATATGAGCTATTCTTTTTCGCCCAGGTTTTATTTAAAAAAACCTAGATCGGTTTTATTTAAAAAACAGGGATTTAATAACCTTCTCTATAAGTTATGCAATCCTGGGCTTCTTAAAAATTTCCCTTTAGTCATCCTGTAATATGTTTTTCCATACAAAAATATAATTATTCTTAGTTCTTTTTGGGATTGCTTGGTTGGAAATAAGTACATATGCATTAAATATCCTATATTAATTGCTGTTAAAGTATCAATTAACTCCTTTTTTTCTTGAAAAAAATATCTTTGCAAAAATTTAATGCATGCCTGTTCTTAGAAAAAATGCATTTAATGTTATAAACAAGACATTTAAATCATATTAAGTGTTTCTTTAATTATTTTTGTGTGCTTCAAATACAAAAAAGATAGAAGTTGCAATTGTTATACGCCACTACGTTATTGTTTCCTATATAAAACTAAAGCACTCTGGTTAGGAATCAGTCAAAATAGAAGCACGTTTGGGAATTTTGTTCTCCTATATATAGAGAGAGAGTATAGGTTTAAAAAATGTTAACAATAACATATTCGTATATAATATGCCTCATAGGCTTCCTTAATAGGACTGAGCAACTCTGGAGTAAAAAAGAAGCTTTTTAATCCCAAAACTTCTGATCAAGGAACTGCCAAAACGACCAATATGCGAATATTTATTTAAAAACCCTCCTTAGAATTTGCATGGGTGGATAAGTGGAGACTTAAAAGGTGCAGAAAAAAGGAAAACACAAACGACAGTCGACCCCTTCTTCTGTACATTGTCAATCGGTGAGGTTAAAAAAGTGAGAAATATTAGAAAAAGTAGAAAATTAAAGAATATAAAAAATCGTAGAAAAATACAAATACCATGCAACTAAACGTGTTTTGATTCCCTATATTATTCCCAATATTTAACTCAACTCATGTTTAAAATGATTATTATAATATAATGCATGATTTTTAATACATTTTGACGAGAAAAAGTAAGATATTTATATGTCATATTTTACTCTTTTCTTGTTTTCTGAGAAGAAGATAAATGCAACTGAGGAGAATGTTTAATGTCCATGTTATTTATACTTCATTCCTCCTTTTAAAAGCACTACTTCACATGCAAGTATGCATGTATAATATATGCATACTTGAAATACTGAAATGCAAACCTTTTAAAAGCTCAAGAGAAGAGACAAGCAACAAAAATAAAAGTACTCACAAAAGAGAAGGGAGTGGAGACAAGAGAGAAACATGCCCATTAATGAAGTGCAAAAAGGTTTTTTTTGAGGAAATGAAGAGTTAATTATATGCAGGGCTTTGACAAGTTTTGACTTTAATTAGTCCCTATTTTCGATCTCCTTTGGACCGAAATTTGTATTTCTACGTACACTGTTATTCATTCCTTGAATTTTTTTTTCGCATTATGTGTTGTGTGGATTTTTGTTGCATTATATGGTGCTATACGTTAAAAAAGCTGTCTTGTTGGACTATGCTGCTTTCAGGGGATTGAAAAGCTCTCTCTCGGGGATCAATTTAACCTCAAGGGAACACTAGAGCTCAGCCATTGAGGAAACTTGAGCATGTATATATATATATATATGTATAATATAAATAAGTAAAATTATAATAATAGTTCATAACAATAATCTTAACAAATTTAAGACAATAAAAAATATGATATGGATAAAAGTCTAAATATTTCAATACTTTTTTCATAATTTTGATAAATTCTTTTGACGTAATGGTAAAACTGGAACTGAGTGTTCCCCTCATTGCCAATGAATCGGTTGATGTTTAAGGAAATATTTCATCTCAGTCAGTTCATAAGAAGACAGAGTAATTTTTACTATTTACAAAACAACTTACCAATATCATAAGGATTAGTAGTATTTGTCTTTTACTTAAAATAAACCGTGGAAGGGCTATTCGAAGATGATATTTAGCAAATAATTTTGTCTGTGTTGTTTGCAAGATTTTATTTCTAGTATTCTAACACGACTCATATCACAATCATAAAAGACAAAGAGTGGAAAGCAATCCCCTGTTCAGTATATTTGAAGGGATATCTGGGGAGAAACACATCTTCTTACTATAATTTCTCTTCTTCTCTTGCTCTAAAACAATGAAGTAGTTTAATAATGATTCTTATCTTAAAGCATTGAAGAAATATATTTTAAAGGGATTCATTCGTAAGAGAGAAAGCCGATATTGTGACTTAATAATGTATGTGCTCTTGATAAATCGTACACATTGAGTATTGCATTAAATATACAATATATTTTTTGCCAACTTATTTTATCATTAATACTGGCATCTGATATTATCTGGGCCATTAATGTATAAAGGTACATAAGTATAATTACTGTATATTCATAAGTTTAATTTTTTTTCTACAAACAATACAAGCATTTATGAAATCAGAATAGCCATCTATATCCTAAATAATGTTCCTACACTCCCTTCATGGCCCTGATCCAAGTCCTCCAGCCAATAACTATTCTGGTACAAATAGATAGAAATTCTCGAATTAAATCAGGTCAATATACAAAAAATTGTCTAAGTGGGTCATTGTTCGAACACCTGGTATTTCAAGATTGAAGGAAGTTCCTTAAATATTTTGCAAATTTGCACTCTTTATATAGCAATATTATTTATTTTTTTTTTTTTTAGACTTTATTGCTACACATCCAAAATAACATTGGCAGAACGGGCACATGCAAAAAATATATATATTCACTTATGGTGCCCTCGCAACGATTTCTTCTAAGGTCATCTATTGCATTCCGTCCCGATCGTCATCCAAGGATGGTGCTGAGTTGAGCCATTTTACAACAGCTGAATTTGCAATGAACTTGTGGACTTTTGACATATCTCCAAATTCTTCGTCCGAATCCAGAAAGACGGCCCTTTCAAGCTCAAACTTGGGACAGTCACGAGCTAAATGTAGAGGATCCTCGTCTGCTTCCCCACAACCACGGCAAAGTGAACTGACAGAATGGTTCATGACTTTGAAGTGTTTTCGGAGAAGGCAATGTCCAGTCATGAATTGAACTAATCGATTTAGCTTACTTTTAGGGTAATCTAAAAGATTTCGCCATCGGTTAATTTTGACCTTTGGCATCATTGCACGACTTTGGCGACAATATGTAAGATTAGACCAAATAGTCTGCCACTTTTCTTCATAAAAGTTGGAAACAACCCTCTTGAAATGTGATAAAGGGCTCCAATATCATGGGTGGGATTCACATTTTCAGCACCTCTCTTTGCGAGCATGTCAGCTACTTCATTGCCAGTGATATCGCTGTGGCCCTTCACCCACGAAAGAGAGATGGGGATCATATTTGCAATTGATTGGAATATGTATTTGGTATCCCGAACTAGGGCACTTTTTGTCTCTATTAATCGTAGAGATTGCAATGCCGCTTGAGAGTCCGTCCAAATACAAAAACCATTAGATGTCCATTTCTCTGGATTACTTCTAATCCAAGAAAGGGCTTCCTTAATGGCTAAAATTTCTGCTTGAAATACACTGTTATAAGGGGCAAGGGTCAATGAGGCGTCTTGAACCATAATTTGTCCCTTAGTAACAATGTACCCCGACCCAACTCCGTGCTCATTTTTAGATCCATCAGTAAATACATTCACTTGATGATCCAGCTGTTTCTCCTGAAAATCGGCCGTCCACATTTTCTTCCTGACTATTACATCCTTATTAATGGCGGGGAATAGCTCGGAAATGACAGCATTCTGAGCAAAGCCAGATGGAACGCTCTTTGTTTTCGAGTGAAACCATTGTGTCTGTTCTTCCATTACATCTATAATCCGGAGTCTTGTCATGATAGCAACACGCTTTACTTCAAGGAAGAGTGGTAATATTCCAAAGAACACTTCCAATCCTCGAGTCGGTGTTGAACGCATTGGGTGGCAGATTCCAAGGAGGCCCAATCTTTGGACTTTATCAAGGAGAGTTTGTTGGCCAAACGTGAGATTATGTGCCCAAACCACAGATCCGTATATGATAGTCGGTCTCACCATACTTAGATATACCCATAAGGCCTGTCGTGGACTTAGGCCCCATCTTTGGCCAATTACTCTCTTGATTGCATGAAGGAGTTTTTTTGATTTCGCAACTTTCGTCTTTATATGAGAATGAAACCTAAGCTTGGAGTCAAATATCACTCCTAGATATTTCATCTCTTGGGAGTATGGTATATCTTGGCCTGCCATATGAAGACATGGCCATGGTGCGATGGCATGTTTGGTTTTGCGGGTGAAAACAGTTGCCACCGTCTTTGAAGGGTTAAATTTGAGACCATTTGATCCTCCCCAATCTTCAACGACTGCGAGGGCTTGATTCATGCTCTGTGCCATCTTTTTAAGGTCTAGACCATTAACAATTAGAATAATGTCATCAGCATAGCAAATAATCTTTATTTCACTATTTCTGAACTTTAATAAGAGGTCGTTGATTGTTACATTCCATATTATTGGAGAAAGTACTCCACCCTGCGAACTTCCCCGAGTTGGACGAACTATCCTGGAGATCGATTGTATGGTGGTTTCCACTATTCTACCCCTAAGTATATTATCATACCAAGAAGTGATGTGAGGGTTCACTCCCATGGCCTGAAGTCCTGTTTGGGCTCCTTCGAAGGAAATGTTATCAAAAGCTCCACTACAGTCCAGACTGACAGCTAGAGCATATTCTTTATTATATACAGCCTTCTCTAGAAGATTGGCCATCTCAACTAAAGCCGTGTCAGTGGATCGACCGATAGTGAAAGCATGTTGTTGATATAGCTGAGGGGGTAGAGTTTCTTGAAGGTGCCATTGTAAAAGCCTTTCCAGTGTTTTAAGCACGCAACTTGATAGTGTAATTGGACGAAAAGATTTTGGGCTTTCATATGATTCTTTCCCTGGCTTCGGAACAAAAATCACTTTCATTTTTCGCCATATGAGAGGAATTTCATTTAAACGTAAAGATCGGACAAAAAGAATACGAAGATATTCCAACATTTCAATTGGCAGAAACTTAAGAGTACATGGGGATATATCATCTAGACCCGCAGACTTGAAACTGTGAAAAGATTGAACTGAAAGCTTCAATTTTTCAATAGTTATTATTCCTCCCAAATCATCATACTTATCAATAGGAACGGTAGACCATGCATCACGAACTACATCAGTACTGGGATCCAGTTCTCCTCCAGGAAAGTGATGTGCTAGAAGGTTTTCTATAGAAGCTTCAGGGGTTTCAGCTGATTTTCCATTAGCATCGCAGAGAAGGCCGATTGATGCAGTTTTATCTTGTCCAAGTGATCGAACAATCTTTGACACGTCTCCAGAGGTGTTATATCTACTACAGTATTCTCGCCAACTAATTCTTTTAGACTTATTGAGGAGTATATTATACTCACGAGTCTTCTTTCCAAGTGCGTCTCGAAGACGTTGACCTCCTTTGCCTCGGCGAACACGGCGTAAAATATTTTGTACGTGCGCTCTGAGTGACTCAAGTTTCTCATTCCACCAAGGAACTGGTCTTGTTCTTCGTGCTGGTTTTAAGGCTACAATATCCAGTATTTTCTGAACAGTTGTCGTCCAAGCCTGAGAAGAGACTTCAAGGTTACTAGTTAATGGACAAGGTAGGTTTTTTAATTCCTTCTTCAACTCAAAAGTGAATTTCGGCCAGTCAGCTTTTATAAGATTACGGTACTGTTTTATAATTGGCTCGTAGCAACCAATGGAGTATTTAATATAGAATGGTCACTATATGAATATTCTGCATCAACTTGCCAATCAAAAATTTGCAAACGCTGATTAAATGAGCGGTTAGTCAAAGTTATATCAATATGGCTCGAACCTCGTTGGGTATGAATGTTGTATATTTCCCAATGTTTTGAACACTCATATTAAACTGCTCAATTATCTCTTCAGAACTCCACCCCGACCATTTGAGTTAGGTGATCCCAAAGTGGACTATGTGCGTTTGAATCACATCCAATAACCAATGGTTTGTTTTCATCATACAAAAAACCAAGCAATCAAGAATTTCATTTGAGCAGAAATTTCGACGTTGATATCAAATATATATTAATATATGTATATATAACAGGAACGGAATTGGGAAGAATGATCCTCGGGACAATTATGCCCTCAGGGGGGGAGTAAAACAAGGCGGCCCTAACAGGCCCCATATGCCATTAGGAGGCTGTCAAACGGCTGTTTATGTTTGCTTGAGGCCATTGGCCCACCGGGAAATAGTCCCGGGTACTCCCGGTGGCCACTTCGCCCCTGTATGTAATATATATAATATATATATTATATATACCTCATTTTATTTTTAAACCACCCCTCCCTATCTTAGCACTCACAACAAGGATATGAAACACCATTATTGTTTCAAAACCACGTTGCCCACCCACATATTATTATTATTATTACTATATTTGTTGTCTTCTTTACACATGGTTTTATTCATAACATAACAAGAACAGTAAATATTTTCTTACTATTTACTGTGGTTGAAAAGTTTTTATTTTTTCTCTTGGAAGGAAGGGAAAAGCATAACAATAATAACCATTGACTACACCAAAGTTGTTTTTTCTTTGCTGTAAGGGACATCATAACTTGGATATAATAATAATATAATGAAAAAGCACGGCACAGAGGGCAATTAAAGTCAAATGAAAAAAATATCATGCAAACTGTAATAGCTGTATGTGCCGAAGTAAATATAAATCCCAACAGGTTGTCCATAAGAGGAAAAATACTACGTAACGCATCTTTCAAATTTTACTTTTATTTTAATATTTTCTAAAATGAACAAACTTTTTTTAAATATTATAGGCACCTTTGCATCAAAAATCGATTTATATATAGTTAATAGATAAAATAAAATGGCTTTCATTGTTAAATAAACCCTATTTGTATACTTTATTTATAAAAAATATACAAAGCATCCTATTTTATTTTATTACATTCTTTTGGGTATTATTTAAAATCAAAGAAATATTTTGAGTCTACATAGGATGCTTTTTCATTGAAGTTGATCCGCATTGACCTTCCCCTCTCAAAATTTTGAGTTGATCAAGTTTTCACTAAGCCAACGCTCTTTCTTTTTTAGAGTGACTTTTTTGTAATAAATTAAATATGTGTACAGAATCTCACCTTTAGCGAATATATTTATAAAAGTTTCAATGTGATAATGATTCAGTAACTTATATTCTAACCAAAGGCATAAGAACGCCAAAACATTATTCAAGTTCATTTCTTAATTATGCATTTGTATATATCATTTTAAATATTTTTGTATGTTTGTATACTATAAACTAATGTAAGTTCATTAATATATTGGGTTGTTTAATTTTTTTAACTATTTAAACTCGTCAGTAGCACGAATGTAATTATTTGATAATAAGCTTTATATATGACTGTTATTGTATGCAATTTGGATTAAAAGTGATCATATTCAATGTGCTGTAAAATTAATATTATACATATATTTTTTTGGTGGAAGGATCATTAAATACATTCACAAAATTCTACAGAAGCAATAATGGACACTTGATAAATTGATGGACTATTTTTTTATTTCGATATACATGTATGTAGTAAAAGTATATAATCGTAGCTCGACATCATTTTTACAAAAACTATTTGAAAACCTTAAAGCCTTTAGCTATAATAACATAAATTGATACTATTATATTGAATTAACTTCCAAGTCTATCCTTCCAACAAACAAATCATTTGCCCCCCAACGGACTGACACTTTTGAAGGAATGAAAAACTATCATTGCAAAATTAAGCCTAATTAACTGCAAAGAAACTTGTCTAAAACTTTAAGTGTCTGCAACTTTTCTTTGATTGACGGGGACTTTGGATTATCCAGATTTGATTGACACAGAGTTTGAAAGTTATAATTCCTTCTTGGAAGAACCCTCTCCTATTGTATAAGTGCATAGCTAGAAAAAAAGCATTTGTTGGTTGTTTTTTCAGAGAGAAATGTACTAACGAATGAACATGTTTGCATTCAAGCTTTTGTCTAATGTCCATGTGTATATTTTGAATTTACATATGAAGGATGAAATACAGTCTTTGCTTTTGTCTATTTGCATAATGTCTCTTGAGAGTCTATTGTATTTCTTGCTTTCTCAGTTTATTTGTTTCTATATAATTACATTTTAAATCCATGTAAATGAGCAAACCATCTATTGTTATTACAAACAATAAATCTTTTGACTTATGAGGAAAAATACAAAAATAATACCTCTGACACATATGAGTCATAAAGAAATATATCTTTCTTTTTTGGATATCCAATCCAACGGATTCAATCTAATGTTAGTGACGTCAGCTATTGTTTACTTTCTTTTCTGTGACTATTTAAAAAAAAGTTATTTACATATCTATCACTAACTTTATTTTTAAGGAAAAAATACACATAAGATAATCTATATATAGGCATTACTTTTAGAAAAATTATAAATCCAAATGTACAAGTTGATACTATTTATCAAAACAAAGTTCAAAATAAATGACAATTAGAATATTATAAGTAAAGGTATCAAAATATCATGTAAAATCTATAAGAAATAAATATAGAAATTCTAAGAATAAAAATTATCTAATGGGTAAGTATATACATATATATATATATATATATATATATATATATATATATATATATATATATATATATATATATATATATATATATATATATATATATATATATATATATATATATATATATATATATATAGTATATATATATAATATCTATATATATATTCAACTAGTTTTGGCTCTTTAAAGTATTTTATAAAAAATAAATACGTTTTAGAGCAAAACTGCATATAATTGGATACACTCTGTTATGAACATACTCCCAAGAAAAAACAATTTATAATAAGGACCTTAATAGATGAGGCTGAGTCATGAAATTCACTGGATATCAAAATGTGTTTTTTTTGGTTTAAAAAATTTCATTCGATAATGTACAAAAAATTTCCACAGCGTGAAAATAAAATACACTAAAATGTATATAGGATACAGAGTAAGACTATTCAGAACAGTTCAAATAGGCTTTAAACTTCATACTTGCTATATAGTAAAAGCTTCAAAAGGAGCTTTGTTCAGATGGGATTCAAATGGAGTCAGAGAGTCTTCTCTACAGAGGAGCTAGGCTTGGCCTAGTTATCTTGTAATCTTAATGAAATAAAAATTGACCCTAGAAAACAAGTTGGAGGGAGCTCGATAGCCGTGCGTGTTAAGGCGGTTTCAACTCTCAATTTGGGGGCGCAGGTTCGAATACTCCCGAGAGGGGATGGTCATTTTTGGTCTACCTCATTGATAAGATCCTAGGTTCGATAGACTAATTTTAATGCTATAATGTTTATTTATATCCTAAACGGTTGCAATTCTATCAAACTATATAAGCAAAAAAAAAGTCCATATATATATAACGATTATGTTACTATGTCATTAAAATTGTATGAATGATTCCTGTATCCATGGAGACATTACATAATTATATGATACTGAAACTTTATTTTGTAAATAAAAATCCTCATCAATTATATTCGTATATATGTATGAGCGGCGAATTAGTGTATGAACAATACAATTCAACATAATTGGACATGAGGAGATAAATATTACCTTATTCCCGGGCTACATATCAATGCATCTATAAATTTTGTTAAGTAATTAATTCTTTTAATAAAATTCTTTTTTTGTAATCTTAAAAAATGTAAATATATTGCAAAAAAACAGATAACCTATAAAAATATTTTAGACAGTTGTGTTTTAGAAAAACTTAATTGAACATTTTAGAGCAAACAATTTTCGTTATCAAATCAACGAATTACAATAGTGTGAGTTAATTAAAAATATAAATATTTTATATCTTAGAAACTGATTATTGTAATTTATTTTAAAGACATATGATAAATGTTTATTATTTTTTATATGTAGAGGGACTTCAAAAAAGAAAAAAAATATCTTAAATTATTTCACAACTATTAACTTAAAAAGACTTACAACTCTAGGAACTACTTAAGCAGAGAGATGATCTTCTTCGAAAATATATCAATAATAATATAACTTACAGCCCATATTTGTTTATTGATTTAATTATTTAGGTTTGAAATGAACTGTTGAAGATATTTACCTCGAGTGTTATAAATTAAGTTGTGTTTCTGTTATTATATTTTGTGGTAGGAAATTGCAAGAATATGTTCGACAAAGGTTACTTATACATTTTTTTGATACAAATGCACAAATAAATACAATTTGTAAAAACGTATTACAAAATAAAGTTTAGAATATTATTTCATTAAATATTATATAAGTGGATTGCATAATTAATACTAAACAATTTTCATTTACATTTTTAGGTAAGGCTTTTGATTGTGCAGAAAAAATTATCTGGAATTGAATTACTCTACATTTTATCCAAATTATGTCTATGTTAGGTATTTTGTATTTCAGTGTTTTTATTATCACCAAGTTTTATTGTTCAGATGGATAAAAAAACTAACATTATAAAATGATTTGAATCGGGTCAAATTAAAAAAAAGTATGTACAAAATACTTTTATAGAAAGGAAAATACGTGGTATAATTTGTATAAAACACCCCCGCTGGATCTGAAGGGAGATATCTAAGAGAACGATCCTTAGAGGATTATATTTTGAAGAGTAATATAACTGTTCAGGTGCTTTTTAAACCATGATTAACAACCAATATCAAGGCTGCTTATAGATTCAATAGTGGCTCTGATAACGAATGGAGTTTCCCTGTGTTAGATCCAATGTCAGAGCAAAACAGAAACAAGAAATTGCTAAACTTATAATAAATAAATAATTATAAATCTGTTAAATATCATATTTTTAAAATTAGCAAAGTAATAAATACTAAAAAAATTAAAATCTTGGAAAATTCAGCCTGCATAAAAAATAAAACTCGCAATAAAATATTAAGATAAAATTAAAAATCAAGAATGTTGTAGGCTTACTTTGTCATCTAAAAATAATACTCTACTTTGCTCTTCAATAGCCCCCCTCCCCCCAAACTTGACCCCCCACACCTCCCTTGATTCTCCACACAAACAATTCTGTTAGCATATTCTGCCATCTCCTTTGGTGGCGGGTCTTATGCATTAAATTGTGTTTCTTTTATTAAAAATCTTTCTTTCTGTAAGCCATCATACATCAATAAAAGTCTAATAAATAATTTAAAAAAACTAAAAGAAATATTACTTGAAAATCTATACTTTAGAAGAGACCCTTATTACAAATATGTTGTTGTTGTTGTTTGTATGAATAACATACCAAAACCTTTCTTAGGCACCATTTACATTTTTATAGAGAAATGATTTGGTATATGTGTGTGTGTGTGTATGTCAATAAGAGCATCATAATATGTCATCGGTCCCTTCCAAGAGTGCCATCTCACATTTTTCACGTACTTGAGAAGAAGAAGTTACAATATAATAGCATATGTGTTTGTATGTATGATACATACATAAATATAATCATTTTGGGTAACATGAGATGAAGATGTCTTATCTCTCAAATCCAATAACGTATGTAATATGTTCAACATACAAATAGTAGGTATACTCCCTCCTCCATATGTACATTTATGTATATTTCTTCCCTGACTGGCGGACATGTATATATACACACATTCAACATTCGTTATATACATACATATAGGTATGAGTGAAGTAGAAAAAAATAGAAACTATTTGGTGCTTGATACTATCCATACAAAACGCTGAGCTGCCTCAAGGAACGGACCTGAGGCCTTTTTTTGCCATAGACAATCTCAATATTTATATATGACAAAAATGTATTCAAATCTTCTTATACTTTATCATAAAATTGGTATATATATATATATATATAGGAACGGAGTAGGAATAATTTATCCACCGGACCAATTATGCCCTCGCCGGTCTTATACAGGCCCCAATATGCCATTGGGAGGCTATCAACGACCGTTTATATTTCTTGAGGCCAGCGGCCCACCGGGAATAGTCCCGGTGGCCACTCCGCTCCTATATATATATATATATATATACATATATAATAATAATTATAATATTATTGTTTGTATAATAACATTTGTAATAATAGTAATATTGAATCATGTCAAATGATATATATATATATAATATTTATTTTATCAAAAGATACTGATTGTCGCTATCTTTTATCAATTATGAGTCGTCGCAATTCGCATTTGAATTTTTTTCGAATCGTTCATGACAAGGTCATATTAAAAGCATATTTTATTATTATTAAAAAAACTTTCAATTATCCATTTGCATTGATTTTATTAACTCTTTCATTTTTGGCATGATCCTAGAAAGACTTAATATAAATAACTTTATATTTATTTTGAAATAGATTAAACAATAGTTACTTTGATATCATAAATACAATATACAACTTGTATAAGCCTGCTTTCCTCCATTGTGTGTTAATAGTTAAACACCATCTTGCTTATATATGGACTTACTTGTATTACTAACCAGTGAATTATTCAAGGCTTCTGCTTTTCTTTATATTCTCATATATTTAAGAATATCCTTTGCATCTGTTTGTTATCTCTGTGTTCCTTTTTTTTGTGAGATGTATCTAGACTTATTTTTTTTCTTCAACATAGTACACTGATAAAATATAAAGTAAGCCGATTTAGTTTTCTATCCATCTCCTGGCATCCCCATCATCCATCTGTGTGTTTCTTCACACTACAAGAAAGGGGAGGGGAGGAGAAATTGAGCAGGGAAACAACAACATCATAACATAAGACTACATTATATATGGAGGGAAAAAAAGGGAAAGCACCGGGAGATAAAAGCCTGGAGGTTTCCCAGAGATGCTTAGAAAGAGTGAATAATACTTCTTCATTAAGAAGAAGAAGACCAGATAATCAATAAGACATGTATGAATGACTTTTGAGTGATGATAATCAAGGCTATTTCTCTGATACATCCTATGAGATCCCTAAAATGAATATAAAGGTCAATTAAGTAATGCCTAATAAAATAACCAACTCAAATCAAAGTTTGAAAATATTTATGAGCAAACAAATTATTATATAACTTAATATAATAACATTCACACATATCATATATATTTTAAATATAAATTGTGTTTTATAAAAAAACAATTATAAGCATAAAGCTACAATTTATTTGATGAAAGCTCTACAAAATTGTGGTAAAATATCTAAAATAAAGAATATAAAATATTACATAGATAATAAAAATACAATTATATTTTGTCATGGACTATTTTTATTTTTCTTACAAAAAAGCTATTCTTTTTTGCTTCTACAAAAGTATGTAGCACATGATAAAAAAATCAATATATCATTTTAAAGTTATTAACAAATATTATTAAGTTTTACCAATATATAAATTAAACCCTAGTATTAAAAGTTTGAGCTATAAATGATAGTAATGTGCGTATAATAAATGAGCCATATGTTAATAGCTCTATTGTATAGATATGGACATACTCATTTGATTGCAGTCTCACTGTCTTTTTAAAGAGAAACAAAGACAACTTTGATGCATCCTAAAACTGATTAATATTCTTACTAAGGAAGAAGGTGTCTTGCATATATATCATGATATGTATGGTATATATATAATATACATATATATATAATATAATAATTCACCAAACTCTGCCCGTCCGTCCGTCTGTATGTCCGCACGCTATCTCCTGCCACATTTAGATCAGATTTGAATTTTGAAGGTACCTATGGAATCCTTGGGTCAAGACAGACCTAATAAAACTATTTGCAAAGTGATGGGACCAAATGAACCAGAAAAATTACCTTTTCTGATTTTACTACCTACTTTTCTAGGTAAAGAGAGAAAAAGAAAAAAGCATCTCATGTGACTTAAAACATATTCTTTGTACAAAGTCTAGCTTTTTATGAGGAATGTTTTTACAAAGAGAAATTAGTGTAACTCATTTGACATTTAGAAAACCTATTTTACCTCCACAAAAATCCACAATACAAATTTAAAGAAACTTATGTAATATGAAAATTGGACGCCGTAGGCACACCCAATATGCGAGTATATATAATTATACACACACACATATATATATATATATATATATATATATTGATGTAATTTGATCATTTCCTTTTTTGAAAGGAATTTTTTTTAGTAATATTAGCCAAAAAAATATTTATATAAATGTTCAAGAACCTTTTTGACAATATTTGGTTTCATTTGTTTCATAATAATATTATGATCGATAAATTTTATATTCTTGTATATACTTATATCATGATCATATTAGACTTATGATATGTTTTTATGTTGTTTATTTGTATTCCATAAAAAAATATTTTATGAAGTTACTTTATTTCGTAAGAGGTGTTTCAGACTATTATGAAAGTGGGGAAAAAGGCATCTTACATTCTGTTTCTCAATGTTTAGTTCTTAGGCATGACCTAATGCTGAGCGACAAGCGACATAAATACGTAACAATTCTTTTTGGTAAGATGAAGTTGCAGTTTCCGTGTGTAATAACAAATAACAAATTTGATCCTTTAACCGTGAATACTCATTTCAGTCAAGATATATTAAAAAACAAGAAAATTCAGACTTTTCGTTTGCCGGTGATTTTTAATGACGTCACACTGGCAAGCGGAAAACAATATCTGTTATGATATTTTTGCAGCTTACATGAGCAAAAATCTATTGATGCAGTAGACTGTTTGATGACGTAAAAATAATCATAAGATATCAAACTTTTACTTATCCATGAAAACATCCGAAAACATATTTTATATACTTGATTTCAAAGAGGATTATTGGCAATCCCTTCTCGAAGTAGTTAAATCGACACCATCATTGAGAGTCATCACGCTTCAACTAAGCCAAAGTTTCACAATTTTATTGCTAAGAAAGTAAGTCTATTTAAACTCTGCTTTCCAAAAACTCTTAGTTAATCAAAATTCCTTCATTCTCTAGTTCCTTTGGCTCGGGTCGTTTCAGATCTCTGCTAGAGCTCTATATTTAATTAACTTCAACGAAGTAAGAAGAAGATAAAATCATCAACAGCTAATTGAGCCCATTAGCTACTCACCCTTCTTCCATCCTCTTGCATGATTAATTTTAATGCTCCTGTTTGTAAATTTTAAGAACATTATCTGCATCACACCATGAGAAAGATAAAATAATGTTATTTTTCCTTTCTACGTTATTATTTGAGAAGTAGTCTTTGCATTAACATTTACTATAAGAGATACTTTCAAAAACAAGTGAGACTCCTACTGGACATTTAGACCTAATATGCCTCACTATCGTGTTGTCTATGCATTCTATATACATATTTCGTCCCTTAGTCAATAGCAGTTCTCAACAGAATGTAAATTATATATGTATATTTTGGAATTCAAATATTTAAAAAAATCTTATATTTTTTAAAAACTTTTTTTTTTACTTTGACAAGATGTTACAATAACTTTATACGATGTATTTCATATTATATTTGTGATACTTTTGTTGGGACTTTTATTTAAGGTTTTAATTGAAGGCTATTTTATACATATTAAAATAATAATATATTATAATGATTATTAAATTATTAATATAAATATATATGTATATATATATGAACAGAAAAATATTGTTATGATTTTGCACCAAAACTCTAATAACAAACCTTTGGCACGTTCACAATGACAGAAGCTAAAACATCTGTAGGTTAACTCACTAACACACAATAAATATATATTTAAGCAGATTCTATTGTGAAGGAAGCGATATTATGTTTGAAATCTAAGGACATCTTAGTAGCCTTATCATATATCCAATAAAAGGCCTACAATATATGCATACATTAGTGGAGTTAAAAAATATTTCAAGCCTGCCGACCAAACCCGAAATCAATATATAACATTTTTCATGTGCTTATATTATACTGGAATTCATATGTAATTATAAATCGGGGGACGGGTGATTGGTGTGAATGCATAATTATCCTTAACTTTTGCTCTCAATTACTAAAAATACTCTAGGCAAATTGACTCAACTCCTTAAAGTTTTTTTATGATTTCGTACCATTCTCTTTCCGGAAAGAATTTGTATCCGAACATCAAGGGGATTTTCAAGCTTGTAAGCGATTATCAAAATTTGTGATCCGGTTAAACATTGAGAAGTATTATATTAACTGTTATAAAAAAGAAATAACAGGCCTTTAGCAGCAAACTACTCGATAAATTAAATTGAAAAACAAAGTAATAGAAAAATATAAGAAATGTTGAATGTTTCATTGTGCATTTAAATACAACATTATACAACTAAACTTGTATAAAATCAATCCATTATAAATTCTCTAGTATAAGAGTTGTCCAAAGTCAAGTTATCTAATTTAGGTTGGAGTTACAATCTATTAATTGATGGTGAAATATATTTTTCATTTATTTTTGATTAAAAAATCAATTTTGAAGGAAGTTTTTTCATGCATTGTTAATCTGATCGGATCAAATCTTTAGTGTTATTTAGAAATACTAATAATAAGTGATAAAATGATAATTTCGCATATCGTATTTGAACTACGAAAAAATCATGCCTTCCAAGCCTGCAGATTGGTTAGTAGGCTTATCCCATATCCAATAGAATGCCTTAAATACACTTATGCCTTAATCTACCTATATAAAACTTTGACCTTCGCATTTATTATAATATTAATGGCACTAAAGTATTTACAAAGAAGGAAAAGGGAGGGGGGAGGGGGGGGGGCTGGAACAAAAGAAAGAAAAAGGGAAGTTTTTTGTTTTGTGTAGGAACCAAAAAGTGGGAAAAACTTTTTTTTAAACACACATCTTTAAGACCCGCTAGAAATAACAAAGGGGAAAAGAAAGAAGAAGAGACATCATCAATTGTTCCCCCTTCTTTATTATAAAGAATGCTGTTGATAACTTTTCCTGCTTTTTCACCTACATTATTTACATAGTATTATCAACTTTGAAATCATCTTTCACCCATTCTAACCTAAATATATGTGGCTTATAAACATAGATAACAATAAACATGTTTGTTTTCAAATACAAAATAACACTGTTTTCTCTATTTTTTTACGTCATAAGGTCCATTTATCAACACAGATTGTCAGCCATAGACAGTTTTTTATAAGATCTGGAAAACTATTAAGTGAAGAGATTATATAAAGAAGCCCTAAAGAAGTAAAAATATCATATCAAGCTGAAAGGAAATTTTCACAAAATCCCCGATAAAGATTTTTTATTACTCTGTTTTCTAAATATTTTTCTTTTTGCGTCCGATAGTCAGAACGATGACCCTTGGATCAAAGGTCATAAATAGTAAAATTGTCTTTGGATGGATCAAAGGTCGTAATGACTTCACAGGGAATGAACTCGCGTATGCTTTGACCATGAAAGGTACAATTCGGGGTGTACAAATGATATGAATCTATTCATCAGTGGCAATTTTTTTGGTTAATATTGAAAAATTGGAAGGGAGTGACATAGCTCGGTACGTGTGGATGTGTTCAACTTTCAATGATGAGAGCGCAGGTTCGAATACTTAAATTGACCGAGCGGGTACTTTATAATCAACTCGTGACCTACGTCGAAGCTTCTTGTAAACTCCCACAGGAACAACACGGCTTCCGAACTGGACGCAGTGTCGACACTGCCCTTGCAACTCTACTGTCCAACGCTGCTAAGGCTTGTGATCGTAAATTAAAGGTATGCATTGCTGCCTTCGATTTTTCTGCAGCCTTTGACCTTTTGGAAGCAGATAAACTTCTGGCCAAGCTCCAATGGATGGCAGGGCCCACCAAAAAGCTTACATGAGCTACCTAAGCTCAGCTACCTAACAGGAGGGCGACAGCTGGTGAATTGGAACGGCCAACGGTCCAATTTGCTGAACATAAAGTACGGCGTCAGACAGGGTTCTGTGCTTGGCCCCCTACTTTTCATTCTTCTCACGGCTGACCTACCTGATTACCTGAGAGTAGCTGTCAATCCAGAAGCTCAGCTTGAGGTACTGCTGTATGCCGACGATACTTCTATTGCCATCTCGGCTCCATCCTGGGAACAGGTCGACTTCGCTATGGGCTCGGCATCGAAGGCCTTGGAGGCGTACTCTAATATCAATGGACTCCACCTAAACGTTGGGAAAACCCAAACGTTACGTCTGGGTGCTCCAGACACTCCTTCGACCGCTACACTCGACCTTCTGGGGGTAACTGTTAGCAGGAACCTGACATTTGGACCCCACCACGAAAAATTATTCAGAATGTCAGGAAACGAATCGGAGTCATCCGCCGGCTCTGCACTACGGTATCGCTAGGGCCACTGCTGACCGAGATAGCTAGAGCCATAGTTATCGGGAAACTTCAGACGTCTGCTTGGGTGACTAGAAGTGCAAAATTCTCGTCTGCTGCTGAACCCCCTCACACCCCTACAATGGCAAAGACTAGCTCAGATGCGCAACTTGCCATCAACGATCTCGCACGTATCTTGCTGGGAGTTCAAAGAGCAGATCGGTTGCGTGTGGTTGACCTTCTCGACAGGTCACATCTTCCATCTGTAAATGAGATCTTAGTGAAGCAGGCTGCCATATCCGCTTGGAAGGCTATGAACGTGGACAGTTGTCCCTTGGAGAGGATTCTCGAGGGCTTCGATGAGCGCACCCGTAGTGCTACAATATGCCTCAAGAAACCCGTTTCTACCAACTGTGTCGCTACTGTTAACCTTTCAAAGGCCTGGAGCTTGTCACAGCCATTAAGAGAGGCATGCACCTTATCAAGTGCTCGGAGGGTAGCAAAGACAATGGCAGAGTTGTCTAGATCCTTATAGCTCCTTAAGTTTAATGTATTTATGAAAATTGAAAAAATATTTACTTTTATTTATTTTTTTTTGTTATTTTTCTTTAATTAATATTTTATTATTATTATTGTATAATTACTTGTTTGTATATAAAGATACATGTTTTTTATATTAGTAGCCATGAAGGCTAGGGCTATAGTAGCTCTGTAATAATCATACAACAACTCCCAAGAGGGGAAGGTCAGTTTTGGTCAAACTCATTAATAAGATCCTAGAAGCTTCGGTAGACTAATTTGCACGCTATAATTCGTATTTATATCCAGTCGGATGCAATTCTATAGAACCAAATAGGCAAAAAAAGAGTTGCCGCCAATAAAAGCAATTTTTGAGACATTAAAGCTAAACTATGAATACAATTGTGAGCGGTCATATCGGCTTAAAACAGCATCTCCACAAAATTTGTAAAGCCTTTTTATCGACTTTTTGATCCAAGATTTGCTCCGATTCCAAGCTGTGTATACTATTAAAAATCATTTGTATATTGGTCCATGAGAAAAAAACACTTTAATGAGCGAAGTCATCCATGCTTCGTGTTGCCAATTGTTTGTTTTATTTCTCACGTTATTTTTTAAAACCAATCTCATCAGGGGAAAGGTCCCTGTGTGGCACAATGGAAGACCCTGATGGAAATAAATAAATAATTAGATTTGAGAATGGAAAGCCCTCAAGATGAATAGAAAAGTTCATTGTTTTTAATTAGAAATATAAGACAAAAAGGGGAATGAAAGACAAAGTTTTCTTTTCAATCTTGTCTGTTTTTTCTTCCTATTTTTATCAAATGGAAGCCTCTTCAATAGGATCTCCCTTAAAAAACTCAAAGAAAAGAAGAACAAAAAGGTAGATTTTTCTTAGCTTTAATATCGTCATTTATTTCGATTTTACTTCTACTTTATTCCCATACTTATTTCAATCATAAACATCCACTACATATATATATATATGTATACAATATATATATATTTCTATATATATATCAGACTTGTTGACGTTAGCGAAAAATTGTCGTTCGTTTGTCGTTCACCAAAAGTTATCGTTCGTCGTTCATCGTTCTTTTAAATTGAATTGTTCGTCGTTCACCTTTCGTTTGTCACTCGTCATTCTGAAAAAAATTGACGACGTTTATTTTTAGAAATGAACTTTTTCTCGCCATTCTGAAAACAGTAATGACGTTTTTTTAGATACGAAGGAAATGTTTCCCATGAAATGAAAAATCTTTGTCTTTTTTTGGCGCCAAAAACGACCGACAAACGATCGTTCGTTCATCTTTCGCGAACGACAACAATTGAACGATAGATCTACAAGTCTTGTATATATATATATATATAGCAGCAATTGTTGCTATCTTCTCAACAGCCGCAAGTCAAGTCACGAGTCATAAATGTATACGTGGTGATTTCCAATGAGGATGGTGAAGATTCTTCATTTTATTACTCATCTGAATCATATACATTGAATAAATAATTTAATAATGGTATTGCACTTCCAATCAAGGATGTATTTTTTGTATAAAATACAACATTTTGCTCTTATACGTATGACGTCATATTAAACTAAGTATACCTTTCAAACTAAAGGCTCATTGTATGTATAGTCCGTGTTTACCGTAAGACATTACGGCTTCCATAGAATTACCGTTTTAAAAACAACGATGAAGCTACAGTTTTAGATTGCCTTAATAGCATCTTATTTAACACAATTTATTAAAACATTTTTAATTGATTAGCAAACCAATCTTCATCGTCCATCTTTTCACCATTATTATTCCAAACAAATCTTTCTCCTTACTTCTACAATGATCAATGTCTTGTTATATTTGAAAACAAATATACACAGATGCCCTCTCAGATATCATCTCATGTTTACTTTAGATGGATAAGCCAAAACATCAAAGAAACGAGAGAAAAAATATGAGGCATGATGGAATATCTTTTAAGATTGAAGGAAACTAGTATATGTGTATGGATAAATATACGTGGCAGAGCATCAGTCACTTTTAATCTGAATCAAAAGTATATATTAACTACCTTATAAAATCTCATAGCTTTTATTTAAATGTTAACTTGTATTAGAGAATGTTTGTGTAGGCAATTCATCACAACAGTTGTATAAAATATATATTAGATTGTTACTAGTACTTCTTACATAGCTCATAATACAATTCCTCTTAATATACCCCATTAAATAAATACACTAAACAAACACCTAAATTTTATGAACTCGCATATTTGGGCGCCTACGGCGCCCATATGTTCAATTTACATAAGTTTCTTTAAATTTGTATCGTGGATTGTGTGGAGATACAATAGGTTTCTAAATGTCAAATGAGTTACAATAATTTTCTGTTTTGTACAAATATTCCTCATAAAAAGTTTGACTTTTTACAAGAATATGTTTTAAGTCACATGAGATGCTTTTTTTTTCTTTTTTCCTCTCTTTACCTTGAAAAGTAGTAGTAAAATCAAGGTGATTTTTCTGGTTCATTTCTGGTCCCATCACTTTGCAAATAGTTTTATTAGGTTTGCCTTGACCCAAGGCTTCCTTAGGTACCTTCAAATTCAAATCTGACAATAAATGTGTGTGGAGATAGCGTGCGACATACAGACGGATGGATAGAGATTGGTGAACTATTATATAGATAATCTATTTTGTACTTCTTACATAGCTAATAATAAAACTCCAAATATACCCCAATAAATAAATACACTAAACAAACAAACACCTAAATCTGATGAATATACATAAAAAATATAAAGTTAAAATAAATGAAGCCTCATTAAAAAATTATGAGCTTTTTAAAATCAATATTTTGGAAGACTTTTTATGAAAAAAATTATTGAAAAGCTTTGAATGGATTTGTAGCTGCTTGTGTTGATTATACTTACGCATATTTCTATTATAAAATTTAACCTTTGAAATTTCGATGTCAGTGGCTCAATATCTACAGGTAACGAAATAAAAGTCCTTCGGCTTTCACAATTAAAAAAATCATTTTATGATGATGAATTCTTAGCTTCTGTTAAATTTTATGAATGCTTTGAACAAAATTAAAACTTTTCGCCCTTATTGGCAATACTGAAAGTAATTATTTATCTCAGGAAGCTTCGCCATTGATTATCAGCAAATGCATCATTTTGCATAGTATTATAATCTTTTCCATTGTGGTTGATCAAATGCATTCTTGTATCTTTTTTCGAGTAAAAGCTTATATATCATATTCGCCACATCAATACAGTGTAATATAATAATACACTAAATAACAAACACATAAAATACTCTTATTACAGTTGCGTAAAAAACATAAATGAACATTATGTACAAATATACCGTTAAAAAATGATGACTTAAATATAAAATTACAATTTATTTGTACCTTAAAAAACGGTGATACTTTATTAACATCCTTTTAGTTGATTCTAAAAGTTAAATTGAATGCGATGGACGAATTGAACGTCATTTCTAATCATCGGATGTTGCGTTCGGCATCTTAATTGTAGTGCTGAGTTTTCACAAAATTGTAAATATATACAAGCATACATCAATTTTTATATATATTCAAAATTTAAAATTTGGCATTGCAAAATAATGAAAAGTATATTTTAAATATATTTGATTTATATATCTTATATATATATTATATTATATATATATATATATATATATATATATATATATATATTCCACCATTAAATAATAAGTGGAAAATAAAAATATATCCATATTTTTTTTGTTAATAGAACTGTATACTTAAAAATGCCTTAAGAAGATCCTAGGTTCGAGGAACTAATTATATCGCTATATTGCTTATTTATATTCAGTCAGGTGTATTTCCACGGAACCAAATAAGCAAAAAATATATTAGTGTACCCTAATTATGTTTAAAAAAATCACTCGATTACGTATTCCTTACAGCAAACTGATACTTTGAGTTAGTTGAGTGGTCTGATACATCTGATACTTTGACAAGAGCAATGTTGCCCTTAACCTTCTTTTTTCGGTTAAAAACATTTTATTCCATATTCTGCGAAATTATACTGTGTAAAAATAAAATGCACTGAATTTTATATACAGAAATAATCAGGGCAGTTGCGAAAATACATAAAGGACCAATTTAGTTCACATTTACTGAAGAATAACCTTTTTATAAAAGGACGCGTCATTTATTAAACTTGTTTAAAAACTCGCGATGTATTTTTTTTGTCTATATGATTCGACTGAATTCCCTCCGATTGGATTTAAATTAGAATATTATCGTATAATTAGTCTACCGAACTAGGATCTTCTCAATGAGAAAGACCATAAATGACTCTCCCCTCTCGGGATTCGAACCTACGCCCCAATATTGAGAGTTGAACACGCCTTAACACACATGGCTATCGCACTCTCTGATTTTAGGTCTCTTTGCACAAAGAAAGCTTTGGCTATATAATAAAATCTTCTGTAGCAACCAAAAAAAAAAGGCGTGTTCAACTCTCAATGTTGGAGGCTCAGGTTCGAATCCTCCCGAGAGGGTGATCATTTTTGGTCTACCTCATTGATAAGATTTTGGATTAAAATAATAAGGTTTTAAATTTGATATACTATTTTTTTACGGTAAAATGCTTATTTATCAAAACAGATATTCTATCGAACCAAATATGCAAACAAAAAATATTTGCAATAAAAAAGTTTGAATAACATACTCTGCTGCTCTGATAAGAGGTTTTTCATCTTAAAAAGGGCTAATAAACATAAGATATCTTCTATATGATACTCTTGGAAAGCATATATCAAGTCTTCTACTGATATGCCATTCATTTTTTATACAAATCTTAATCTTTAGTTATCACATACTTTTCCTTTTCCCATTATTTGATGGACTTGACAAACAAGAATATTTGATAAGCTAAATAAAATATTCTTTTAAATAACAAAGCAAATTGACAGTTGTTGACAACTTGACAGTACTTGTCATCTGCATTGAGCACATATTTATTCTTATTCCCGGCTCTTAGGGACAAAAAGAACATTAATTTGAAGTGCATAGATGTGTGACGAATACATCACTTTTTTAAATAATTTGTTGTCAAATAATGTATTTTAATGTCAGACAATATGACTTTTATATACCCTTAGCCATGATATTTTTTAAATGGCTTGCTTCAAACTGAGGATCTTAGAGCATCATTAAGGTTCTTAGTAAGAATTCTTCCGATAAATAGTAAAGATTAGTATTATCGTTTTAGAGCCGCAATGCAATTTTTCCATCTGTACACATTAATGTTTGAAAATAAAGAACACGACTTTGTTTCTTTGAACATATTTTAGGTAATAAAAGTATTTTCACTAAAAAGCAAGGAACTGTAAATGAAAAAAACCGTTTGGCGAAGAGTACCTCTGTTATTCTAACAATATGAATATAAATAAAAGTTTTGATTTAAAAAATCAACATCACTACTGGGTTTCAACCCAAGAGTAAGACATAGTTTTTATGATTAATTTTATTTATTTTGCCATTAAAATGTATGTACCCTTCTTTATTTATATAGAAAGCACTATTTTAATTAAAAAGTATAATGATCAAAGCATGTACTTTGGTATATCCAGCATTCAATTTGCTAGAATACGTCAAATCATTATAATTTTTTGCACTACATCTGGGTACTATAAAAGGAAATAAATGAAATTATTTTCTACTCTTAAAATACTTTTTTCATTAAATGTGCAATGATAATCATATAATATAAATTACTGCCATTTCATTAATTATATACAGGCTTTTTAGTTAATGGCTTGCTTAATTAGAAAACTTTTTGTTTATAATTAAATAAATAAAATGAATATTCTTGAAAAGAACTTTTATTCCTATTCGTTATAGGATTATAATGCCCGATTAATTTACTGAGGATTTGAATGGATAGTAGTATTTGAGCTCATTAAAGTCTATTAAAATATGTGTGTCTATAATGGCTTGATCTAGTGCTCTTCAGGTTGCATTTGCTAGTGTTTTTATGTGAAAGTGTTTGTTGGTATGTTTTGAGGGTAATAAGTAAGCAATTTTTTGCTTTAGGATGTTTTAAAACTATTAATGCTTTTCATCAAAGTTAGTATAATATATTTATAGTTTCATCGAACCAAAAATGATACAGAAAAATTAGGCGCCAACTTAAAGGAACTAAACGTTCCTTCACCAAACCAATATTTGTTATGATCGCAAAAGTATTAATCCTAAACGTTTATTCTTCTCCCATATATAAAATAAAAATATTATCTAAGCCATTGTGTGTATACAGAGATATACACTTCACAAGTAATAATACATTTAAATACTTTATAAGATAAATTTATTTGGATAACGTAATTAATTTTGTCTATAATATGGCATAGTATATAAAGATTGAAAATAATATACTCGTTGATATTTGTAGTCTTTATACGCAAAAACCACTTATTCCGATTATATTTATATTTTATAAAAAATATTGGTGCAGGATATATATAAATTATATTTCACATTTTTATATTAGTGTATAATATGTTTTTAAAAAACAATAATAAGTATGTAGATACTACCTGCTTAAAAGCCTTTTGTCTTCAAGCTATGCTTGTTGACTATAAAGACATTATTTCATTCGAATAAATTCAGATATAAT
>CP045905.1:3599500-3620714 GCA_013387185.1 Caligus rogercresseyi
AATCATAACTTTTGATAGGTTTTGACCAGGTACAATTTGTGCAGGATTTGAAAATGAGACAATTAATATATATTTTAACAAAGATTCTAAAGTATATTTAGTGTTTTATCTCATTACATTCAAATTTTAAACTGGTCAATTTGCCATAAAAAACAGTTAACTTCATAAGCGGACGTTATGGAATAAAAATATTAGTAACGGGGAGTAATTGACCAGGGGGTGGTATTCCTGGACTCAGTAGGAGTGTATCATACTATTTCTAGAGATTGGTTCGGAAATTACTCGTACCATGAACTTCGTGAAGAAATATGCCGTAAAATACCCGATGAAGGAGGTTACCGCAAATATAAGCCTCTAGATATCTTCTAATTATCGTCGGAGGCATTTCATCAAAACATATTGTCATAAGTCATAAAGATCTTTCCAAATAAACTCATCTTCTAAATAATAATAAACAATAACCTTTCGTACTGATTAACATACTTGAAAATTTCTTTTTATTTTCATATTATTTATTATAAATATTACAATACATTATAACAATTAAAAATATAATATTAACAATGATATATGATTCATTACATACAACTTAATACAGAAAAATTGAAATACAATAAACATAATTGATATAGTAAATAATTTTACTTCTTATAAAGTGTGCATTTATTTTTAATTTCTTGTTGTTGCTTTAAAGATTAGCAAAAATGACTAATCGTAATCTTATAAATCTATTCATGAGCTTATCTTTTAAGGAGTGGCATTTTGGAATAATGTCGAAGTCTTAGTAATTAAATCACAAAGCGTGTTAACTTTGATGAATAAATGTTCTTTTGTAATTTATATAATGACATGTCCTATTTCTAATGGCGTTTTCAATAGGCAAAATTATGTTTTTAAAAATTGCATGGGAACAATAAACAAGACTATTTCCGTTGTATCTGATATATTAATTAAATGTGTTATGTTATCATAGGTATCATTGAAAGTACTTTTAAGTACGGAAATACACGACTCACATGAAGGCTCGTATTTTTCAATTTTAAAAATTAAATAACCTGATAAATAGTACAATATATTAATCTCGGTGATAGTTAATTGAGATGATTGGAAAAGTTTGATACAAATTGTGGAATGAAGTCATCCTCCACTAAAATTTATTTTTATCATATGACATTCGCACATCCAAAACCTCCGCCAAAAATGTTGAATCGTCATAATTATAATTGCTAGACTTCACATCCTTCATAAATTGGCTTAAGCATATTAAGCGTAAAATGTATTTGAATTCCTTAGCAGTAGGCGTGGGGTTGGTTGCCCTGACCATACTGAAAAGGTTTTCAATACAGTCCGAGGAAAAATGTGCAGTTAAAACATAGTTCAATTTTTGATCAAGTAATAATTCTTGCAAGTCTAATATTGATAATGATGTGAGGATGGAGCCAGTCTGTACAGGTTTCCAAGAGGCAGTATTATTTATTTTAGAAAATATTTTAATTTTTTAATTATATTAATAAAATTATAAATAAATGCAATTGACTCTTCATACATTGCCTCTTCCTTATAACTGAAACCAAATGAGATTTTCCTTGAACAAACTAAATCAAACCATTTTCTTAAGTTTTCAATAAACCATGCAGTTGTTAATAAAATCTTTTCACATTTCCCCTCCTTCACCATGTACCTTATCGTACGGCTAACATCATGCGACCAAATTGTAACGCGGGACCTACTTTCATTTTGTCTAAATGACTTAAATGAATCTTGGAACTATCAAATTTACAAGCTGGTTTTAAAATTAATTTTTTTTGAAAGTCAGCAACTATTTGAAAATGTTTTAAAGAAATTACATTGGAAGACAGATTTTCAGATTTTACTATTTCCTCTGGTAAAATTATATCATTTGTGTACAAATATTGCGCCAATTTTTTATTAAATGTGATGGGTCGGCTATAAAGTGGATTTTATCACTTGTATTGGCAGGACTATCGATTTTATTTTTATAATGAGACTTCATTCCACAATTTATACCAAATCATTTCCACATTGCTAAGTTTTGTGACCCCATATCGGTCGAAAATACTTATTACATCTATTCCTACCTCACGAGACTTTTTATAATATCAATAACAATCGGGCCATAGTCTTTACCATCGTATGCATTAGGGGTAAAAAAGTAAGCAACTACTTGTTTCCACCTCACAGTGGAAACGCCAGATAACATAAACACTAAAGCTTTAGTTGCATTTCCTTTAGAATTAGGAAATGAGGATTCGCCCATAATACTGCCACTTTTACTATCATAATCTATCGAAACCTTAATTGAACATTCATCCAAAGTTAATGAAGCTTTTCTATCTATTGCAGACATCGTTCTTATTTTAATTTTAAGCATATCAAAGACTTCAGTTAAAATTCCATCATTAAACATGATAAATTCAGTTCTTTTTTGCAAGGTTCTGATAGAAGGCAAAGGCAAATACTCTCTTACTAAATCGTAGCCAGATTTTCCACACGCCATCCTTAACTTTAAAGCATCTTTTATAGATTCATTGCTAAAAATTCTGCTTTTGTATTGCTGACACTCAAATTTTATGAAAATCATTATTTCCAATTTTTAGTTTTAAAATATTAACATTTTCGAAAGAGGTAATTTTTTTTTTCCAAAAGTTTTATAGTTATTTAATGAGTCGATAATACGTTCCTGGCATTTAATCTTATTTATATATAAATGACAATCATGGCACAAACTTTTTACATAGATTTCTCCCATACTTTCCAAATGAAAAAAAGTGCATTGCGATATTTTTGAAACGTTGTGACTTTCGTTTGAACTCGAAGGTTTTGCCGAATCTATTATGAGTGACGTATCTTGACGAATCTTGCAGTAACCATGGTCCGACTGTAACCGTGCCTTGACAGTAGGAATTGCATCAAGTCTCAAGTACTTCATATTTGTATATGTTTTAGTAAAAAACAATGGGATTCAAAATGATTCTCACAAACTAACGAATTTTTATTTTAGGTTTCCAATCAAGTCGATACTTCAATCCATTGGTTTCTTCTTTCTAATTCCTTGGATTTTTTGGAGAGGGAAATCTGAAGAATTGAATCCGTCCTTGAAGTTTTTGATCTTGGTATCGGATCTGGGAACATCCCATTACGGAGCATCCACCCATGGCTTCTATAATGTATTTCTCGTTTTTATGACGATAAATATTTGTTTGTACGATGGATGTATATCTAAAGAAAAATGAATGGTAACTTTTGGTAATGATGTAGGAAAGAAGAGTTTACTTACTGTAAGTTGTAATAATTGAATGCAGACAAATAAGTGAATACGATAACGTAGATTGAGGTTGTAATATAACTTTGAACTGAATACTGATGACTAAATATATTTTTCTAGACTTCAGTAATCTTATGTATTTGTCATAATTCATCGTTCATAACTCCTCATTACCGGTTTGAATGAAATGTTAAATGGATAAGCGGCACCTATTGTTAAAAAAATAAACTACGGTTGGCCATCATTTCTTTTGTTAACATTTTCTTGTCGAGCTACTTTACGTCAAACGCGTTAGATACAATTAATTTGAGCTCTAAGTTCAAATGGGAAATGTTTGTCATCACTTTGACAGAGTCTAATAATGGTAGAGTTTTCAATAACATTAATATGAAGCCTTTGGCAGTGTACAAGGCAGCCCTACATTATGGTTTTACAGAAGAAGAAATTGCGGGAGCACAAGCGCGATACGGCTATGGCTATGCATCCTTTTATACAAAAGAACCTATGAACATTCGATCCAGACTGCATCTCATGAAAAAGCAATACACTATTGACGTGGAAGACCCTAATGGAGAAATGAAATCAATTCATATGAAAATTAAAAACATCGATAACTTTGATGTGGAAACCAAAAAGAGGTTTAAAATTACAGCTGTAAATACTTTCAAGAGGGTAGACGAAGGCAATTTGAAGCAATGGCTTTCAAAATTTGTAGACATTGTTGATTCTTTCCCAGAGCCTAATCCAGAGGATAAAGAAGCTGAAAAAACATTTAAAAACTATAAAACAATATGGAGAACTTCCAATTACACTTTTGAAGTTGAAGGTGACCCTGCTGTTTTACCACAGATATTGCCAGTAGGCGATTGTTTAGTCAATCTAAAATTTCCCGGAGTAAGAATGCAATGCCAGCGTTGTTTTCAATTTGGCCACTCACGAATAAACTGCATTGGCAAAAGGCTTCAAATAATCGAATATAAAACCATACTTAATACAAAAATTGAAGACAATAAAATGGAAAAAACTCCCCTTAAGGATTTGATGCCTGACGGCAAAGAAATTTCTACAACTAAAAACAAATCATCCGAGCTTGATGAACAAACAGATATCTCTCAAAATGACACAGTTACAGTTCTCAGTGAAGTTCCCACTAATATGATCGATTCCTCTAAAAATGAATCACAAATGCAGACATTCCCGAATGATTCTTCTGCTTTGAAAGATTTAGCTGCCAATACAACTAATGGAGACACCAACAAAATAGTAAGTTTATCTCCTGAAAGATCTAACAATGTGACCACTGTTGAAGTTGAAACTTCTATGTCTTCAACAACACATATGGAACAAAATAGAAGTCTAGGTGAAGAAGCAGAAGTTCTTACTTTACAAAAAGAGTCTACCAAAAACGTTGAGACACCTTCAAAAATACGAAAATCTCGTATAAACAAAGGTAGTTCCGAATCACTTCTAATGTCCTCAAGGACCAGATCGGGTTCCAACCCCAAGAGATTGGCCTCAGAATTAGTTTCTCCTAGTACTAGATCTGAGTCATCTCCAAGAAGTAGTGTACATAAACACAAAAAACTGTCATGAGTGTATCAATACTTTCTCTTAACGTTAACTCTCTACAGAGTCTCAGTCGCAAGTACGATCTGTTTAGGTTCTTAAAATTCTTATCTCTCCCGGATGTGATCATTTTATGTGACACTCGCTGTTGCCTCCAGGATCATTTTACGGTACCAAAGTGCTACAGAATATTCTCTTCCTTCTGTACAACTAATGATTATCCTAAAAGAGGAGTTACGCTGCTCATAAAGTCCTTCTTAAAGCCAGAAATAATTTTCAGATCATCCGATGGTAACCTCATAAAAGCCCAGTGTACCATTGAACACGGTCACTTTGAGGTGATTGGCGTGTATGGGCCTAACACAGATGATCCTGTTTTTTTCGAGAGAAGATTACTCCAGCTAATTTCTCACAAACCAACAATTATGGGGGGCGATTTCAATATTAAGCTTCGAGCCGGACGAGACTTTCCAAAAGCCTCCAGAAATGACCATCCTCGTGCAACAAAGAAACTCACTTCCATCATGTCCTCCTTTGGCTTTCAAGATGTCGCATATATGAAAAAAGACTTTCGTCATACTTTCTTCTCTAAGGACAAAAAATGTATTGAAGTGTCATCCCGAATAGACTTATTTTTAACAAAAGGCTTTCAGAACGACGCCATAGAATCCTATGATGTCATTGATACTAGGTTATCAGATCACAAGGCTCTAAAAATGCAACTAAACCCCTCAAGAAAAGAATACAGAAGCAAAGGCTTTTGGAAATTAAACATTTCTCTTACTCAAGACAGATCTACTAATGAGGAAATAGAAAGTATTATTCAAGATACTAATTTTAGATTATCAATAAACCAAAGGGCGGACGTTTTTGAATTGACTGAAAAAATGTTTGTCCAAATAAAGAGCCTCCTACGCAGAAAAGGCTCTATTCGTGCTGCAGCTAAAAGAAGAAAACTAGGTGATCTAGAAAAAATAACAGAATCAGCTCAGTCTTCAGCAGAAAAGTACTTTGAAGCCAATCAATTGTATCGTGAAGCCGACTTAAGCTATCGTACAAAGCTTAAATTAGAGGCCATTCAAGATCTCTCCCACTCAAGATTGAAGTGCGTCGAAGAAGAGAGAAGAAGAAGCATACGAAAGGTTATTTCACTTGTAACACAGTCTGGTGAAGTTTCAAATAAACCCGAATACATTTGCAAGAAAATACGAGACTACTACTCCGAATTATACAACTGTTTCGACTGCAAGAACAATATTAAGTGTTATAGGTGCACCATCAAAAACGCTTCTTTTTGCCATAACCTAAGAACACAAAAGGATGAGAAGAACACAGTCTGTGAAAGAGACAACAATTTACTGGAAAAACATCTATCAAAGGACGAAATAAGGAAAGCTATTTCTGAGGCGAAGCTAAACAGATCCCCAGGCCCATCAGGGTTCAACTTTGAATTTTATAAAAAATACAGTGATCTTTTAATTCCAATTTTACTGCATTTTTACGAAAAAGTTATGGCTGTTGGACATTTCCCAGAGTTTGCTTCTAATGGGCGCATCGTTTTAATACCAAAAAGCAACAAAGACCCCAGGCATCTGAGGAATCTTCGCCCACTCACAATGCAGAATTGTATTTTTAAAATTTTCTCAATAATTTTATCGAATCGTTTGAGCCTCGTTTTATCCAAAATTTTAAATCCTAGTCAATATGGTTTTATAAAACAAAAGCGTATGGAAAACATTACGTTTGGTCTACAAACCCTATTAGAGTCCATGGATAAAGTTTCTGTGATGACAATAGATTTTGCCAAAGCCTTTGATACGCTTTCACATAAATTTATCATTCATACCCTTTTTAAAAAAGGATTTGGCGATTTTATCATTCGAATGGTTGGTGCTATCTTAGCCAGATCTAAAACTCTTATTCACTATGGGAGTCAAATGGACTTCTTTGAGAACAAACGAGGCGTTAGACAAGGCGACCCAAGCGCAGCACTTCTCTTTGTGCTTTGCTTGGATCCGCTAATAATAAAATTAAACACTGACAGCAAGATCAATGGCTTTTCGCCAAACCTAAATCAAAAATGTCTCAGTTATGCTGACGACATGACTTTGATTTTTGGAGGCAGTCCTCTAGAGACTGTTAGGTCCATACAAAGCACAATGAAAATTATTAATAAGTATTCGATTGAGGCAGGCCTCACAGTTAACGAGGAGAAAACGGAGATCCTGAGTAATTACGGAGAAATAATTGAGAAAGCATGGCCTATGTTCAAATCAAAAGCATGTATCTACCTACTGGGCTCCTGGGTTGGAGATAAGTGTACGGAGAAAAATCTTCATGAGATTAAAGTAAGAATTAAAAAGGCCTTAATTTTTTTTTCGTCTATGAACCTCAACATGTGGGATAAAATCCAGGCATGGAATGTGTATATAATTCCAAAGGTTACACATCTCCTCCGAGTGACCCCATACGATGACAGCCTATGCCAAGACATTTTAAATACAGAAAAAGCGTTTTTCAATTTAAACAAGAAAAGAAATATATCATTCGAAAGACTTCACAATCCCTCTTCTTATGGTGGCCTCTCCATTTTGTCCTTCAAAGACCTATGGAAATCATTGAATCTTTATTGGATACAAAAACTCTGGGCAATGGATGAATTCTGGAGTATACACTTAGTCAAATGTATAGACTTAAATTACCGTAGTGATCCATATGCGGGTTTGAAAAAGGTGTTCCATGAGCTTTCTCAATACTCTTCGCGCATACAAAAACTTTGTAACAGCCTGGAATCAAGTATTAAGAACTTTGAAATATCTCTTAAATGGGAAATGCCCACACGAGAGTGTTTCAATGACTTAAATACATATTCCAGGAGCTTGAACTTTGCCGCTGAAACAGCTAATAAAGAACTTCTCATTTACAAACTAGCTTTTCAAAGATATACTCACTTTTTCGGGAAACATGTTCCAATAATCAAGCCCGAAGTCCCATTTCGTTTAAAATTGTTTAACACACCATCCTCAAAATTTCGCAGTCTCTCCCAAACACCTACCTTAGAACCCTTCATTAACTACCTAAAAAGAAGACAACTTGATTTAACAGTGAGCATGAGTACTAAAATGATTAAGAATCCCCTCCTCTCATCTTCTGAAAGATGGTTTAAATATAGAGTGCTCACTGGGACACTTGAAGTTCGGGAAAAGTTCTTCTCTGGCCCACAGAGCCTCTGTAGATTTTGCCACGATAACAGGGAAACGACGGATCACTTTTTATTTGATTGCTCTAAGCTACAGGAAGTTTATACCGAAACTGGAGAAATTCTTCGCCTCCAATACAACTTTTATACTCCAACGAGGGACCATTTTATAGCCTTTTACACTGGTCAAATGGAGGCCGTCATCAACGCTATCATCACCAAAACCCAGCAAATTTTATATGCCAAAAGAAGCTCCAATGACCACGATATTTCTGGCGTTTCCAATATTATTAATTTACATCTTCGTGTTTTACAAAAAAGTTTTTATCCAATTGGAAAGTGTTTGTGATTACTTTTTAATATTTTATATGCTTTTTTGTTATTTGATTCCTGTTTTATCTGTCTAGTAGAATGTTCTTTCCGTCATGTCTATATAAATCTTTATAGAAATTAATAAAGTATCGCCTTATGGCCAAAAAAAAAAAAAAAATAAGATAAAATCCAATATGAGCGCACAAATGGATATCTTGCGCTACTTAAAGATGGTGAACTTTTACTGGTCAGCAGTTCCGGGTTTACGAAGTACCTATGCTTTATATGTATGTGGGACTAGTCGAGACAGGTCCAGGCTCTATGTAAGAAGAGTTGACGGGCGAGATCATAGTACAGGGGCGAGAAACATCTACACGAACCTTTTGTTGACCGGGAGAAGTATTTGATCCCACCGCTACAACTGAAGCTTGGGTTAATGAAACATTCAAGCTGCGATCTCGACAAGGATGGGAGGTTGCTTCAACTACCTGTGCGAGCCTTTCCTCGACTGATCAGTGAGAAGGTGAAGGCCGGCATCGATGGACACAGATACGGAAGCTATAAAGGAAACAGAGTCCAAACTCCATGAACACGCTAGAGGCGCCACGTGGAATCGTTTGTGCAGGTGTGAACAACTTCCGGGGACACGAAGGCAGCAAACCACGCCAGCTCATAGCACCATGATAGAGGCCTTCCAAAAACCCGGGTGTTTGATGAGTATAAAGATGCACTTCCTGTTCTCACACATGGAGAAGTTTCCTGAAAATCTCGGGTGATGAGCGACGAGCAGGAAGAAAGGTTCCATCAGGACATGCGCAAGGAGGAGAGTTACAGGGAGGTGGGGACGCAGCATGATGGCGGAATACTGCTGGTACTGAAGCGAGACAACACAGAGCTGCTCACCACACGGAATCGGAAGAAAACGCCGATTTATGCGTGAATTCTGAACTTCTGTGTCCTGTAACGCACATTCTATACTAATATTATGATAATTATGTTTAAAATTTGATGGACTAAATAAAAACTGAATAAATTTTGATACGTAGATTTTTATTTCTTGAGAAAATGGGAAAAAATCGTCTGGGTTTCTCAGCTGATGATCCACAGAAATTGTTGGTTTTTTTTATTACAAAAATCGATTTTTAAAACTTTCTGTAGCAAAAAAACCTGACCTGATGAGCAAAACCAATGTCATTTTCGGGACTCAAAGCATCTAAATTAGTCTAATTCAGCAGGAAACCCTGGACGACTTTCAAAAAATATTTTTTTTTGCCGTGTGAGTCATTAAATCCTAAGTTAATATATTTTTTGGTCATAATTGTATTCTCAGGTAGCAATTTATAAACCAAATAAGCAAAAAGGCAGCGCGATAGATCAGGGTATTAAGGCGTATTAAACTCTCATTGTTGAGGGGCACAGGTTCGATTCTCCAAAAGAGGAAGATCATTTTGGTTAGTATATATATATATATTATATATAAATATATATCTATATCATATATTCTATCTCCTACTCTCTATATATATCTATTATATATAGGTTGGAGACAGTGGGGCAACTGCCCCCCCCCCCAAATTCGGGTGAGTATCAAATTAGGGTAAATTGGTTGCAGTATTCGAGGGGCATTTCAGTTGACGAAAAAATATGAAATTATGAAAGCAACCCGACTATGAATAATAACCAAATAAATGTAATGAATAGTATGTAATAATATAAATAAGCTATTAATCTACAAGCTTTCTTCATTCGATATTTTTTCACCGATTTATAGTTATTGTTAAAATTCGGGCAAATTGAATGCTGCTACCCCCCCAAACCAAACATCTTATAATGCTATAATGCTATTTTATACTATCAGATGCATTCTGTCGAAACCATATAGGCAAAAAACAAAAACAAAAAAAAACCAAGCATCTCCCCTACGCTTATGTATTATATATATAGCTACGTTAAAATAAATAACGTAAATGAACAGTTTTTCACTTTAATGGCTTTAAGACTTAATTTTTCTGGGAGAACTTAAATCATTTCACAATATGAATCTTAAAATAACAAACTTTTAAAACCAAATAGGCTCTCTTCCATCAAGTGTATGCTTTCCTAAGTATTCCATTTTTTTAAATATGGACTATTCAAGGATATAAATATTATTTGTAGACAATTTCTTTGTTGAGCAATCAATAATATTTACATACTTTATCATATTGCCTTCATGAAGGAGTTCTTTCTCAGAGACTTACTATAAACTTACGAATCAATGGTTTGATGGGATGATTGAAAATAGGTAAAAAAAAAATTGAGAAACGACATTACCTTAACTGATATGGCCAATAGACGAAATATTTATTTCTTTTATTATTCATATTTATAAGAGAGATTATTTGTTTATATATTTGTTTTCTTAGCTGATTACTTACATATTATTAGATATATTTGAGAGAATTCAAGAGAGTCATTTATCATGATAGTTCATCATTCAACATGCAATTACTTGTAGATCTTATAGAACAAAGTTTTTAGGTCCCCTATTGGAACTTATAAAATATGACAATCAATTATGAAAAGAAATAGCCTTTTAGCCGTATTGAAGATCTAAGACACAAGAGGAATAATATAATATATATCATATATATGTGTCAGTGACATTTATTTTTGTTATTTCATTCGACAAAAAAATAAATCTTTATTTCTATATGATACAATTTAATTGCACAAAAACAGAAATAGTGTATACATTTCAAATAAGAGAACAAAAAAAGGCCTCAACGTGGCAAACTTTTTAAAGGTATTCCTTCTGCATAAAGAAATATAGAATTATGAAACAATATTGTAAATATTATTATTATACACCTTTTGAAATTATTTAAGAGGAATTCATTTTGCTGTTGTAACACAGATACCCCAGATTGTGTGTTATGTTCTTTACCTTAGTGTCTATTGTTGTATTTACTATTGTACTCAGCAATACATTCCTAACTAACTAACTAACACCATGAAATGAGTGTAATCTCAACCACATTGCTATTATTGCTATGGGTAATACTCTAATTTCCCTAGAGATCATTTCAGAGTCATTGAGTTCCACATACCACTGATTATTTTTTGTTTTGGTTTTCAAGTAATTGATTAATCCAATGCATATGTAATTTATAGCATATCAACAATTGCTGTTATAATGGACAATAGTATTTATAACATATTAAAGTCACATTACATTATTATTACCTCCGCCGAAGGAGGTATTGTTTTCACTGGCGTTTGTTGGTTGTTTTGTCAGAAGGATAACTCAAAAAAAGTACTGAACGGATTCGAATGAAACTTTGTGGAGTTTGTTGGAAATGCCAAAAGGAACAAGTGATTAATTTTGGCATCTCTAAGTGCTTTTTAATATGCAAATGAGCAAAATACTAAATGAAATGGGGTCTCTATTCAGGGAGTAGGAAAGAACAAACGCTAAAAAAATATTCATTGACGTATTATTGTTCATATATCAGCTCATGACTATGTCAACCCAGTGACGTAGCTTACAATTTCTTCCTCTTCCCATCTCTGAGTGCTTTTTTAATATGCAAAATGAGCTAACAGAGAGGAAACAATGATTAGAGATAGAAAATCGGGCGTGTGAAAGGGAGAATGTTTGAAAGGTAATGTTGTGGGGATCGGCGGAGGTACACACTCTCGGAGTGTATATATGCCTCTAGTTATTGAAGCGATGAGCCGTCGTGGGTTGTTAATGAAAACTGTATGGATATATTTGATGTCCCATGGCCAATAAACAATCCATCACAAAATTTTACTGTTACATTAAAGATGAAGAAAGTCATTCTTTATGGCTCTTTAAGCCCATATCACTTTACTGAGTGTCATCAAATAGTTAAATATTCACTGAAGGTCCAAAGGACTCCTCCTATAGCCACTGGATCAATTAACTGATACTTTTTTATCAAAATCCATATATTGTTATCATTATTTTCTATGTACAGAAGTTATCACAGTCTTGCAAATGCTTATGTACTCAAAAGCTAGCCTATATGATGGTTTAGATGTAGGTAGGGGATGAATAAGAAGATTATCAATACATAAGCATCCACGGAGCGGGAGCATATCAGCTCAATATAGTGTTGCATACCTTTGATGAGAGAGTTTTACTCTCCTTACTGTATTTGAATACCCCCTAATGTATGTAGTTCATTATACATGTTCCTTAAAATAAAACCATCGTAATTTTTTTCATACGATTTAAAGCTAATAAAAAAGGAATATTTTATAACACTATATGGAACATTTTTTACATATTATATTTTACGATTTTAAGAACCTGTTAGCTCAATGGACAGGTGACCCCTAGTAACATACGGGTTTAGTACTAATTTTTCAATTCTGGCGAAATTTTGGGTGACTGCTAACACATACTTAATATATAAATATATATATAGAGAGAGAGAGGGAGAGAGAAGTCAGTCTTTGTTAGTGGTCAACCAAAATTTTGACAACTTAGAACTAAAAAAGTCAAAGACAATTTAGATTTGTATAAAGGGAGTACACGTATAATCCGGACTAACTTTGATCGGTTATGTCGTCTTTGTTTTTTGAGATATGCAACGCATATGTACATACGTTACTGCGCTTGCATCTTATCTATCTGCCAAAAAAAAAACAGATTGAAAATCAGTCAACATTTAGCCATGGAAGAGGAGAAAAGGCATGCGATGTTCGCTTCCTTCCGTGCCGGGAGGAGTCCAAGGAGGTGATAGAGTTCTTCAACTACCCCAAGTCGACCGTCTACGACCATTGGAAGGCTTGGAACTCTTTCAAAAAGAATGATGCTCATCGCAAAAAGCGTTCTCGGTCCCTGGGGGCCACCAGGACCGACGAGTTTGTCGCCGAGGTGAAGAGGAAGGTCAACGAGGACGGCAACAAGTCCTACGCCAAGTTGGCCGCCGAGATGGGCTGCTCCAAGCAGACCATCGCCAACACCATCAACAAGGACCTGGGCTACAGTTCGTACACAAGTCCAAAGGTCGAGGAAGACCCAGGCGTGGCTGTTGGAGAACCTCCCCTACCACTGGAGCCCGGACTTGTGGCCCCCCAGATCCCCTGACTGCAACCCCCTCGACTATTTCTTCTGGGGCATGGTCGAGAACAAGACAACAAGCACGCTCACAACACTTCGACTCCCTTAGGGCCGCCATTGTGGAGGAGTTCGCCAATATGAAGAAGAACGTCGTCGCCAAGGCCTACGGCCGCTTCAGGCACCGCCTCGAGATGGTTGTCGCCGCTGATGGGGGCTATATTGAAAAATAAATATTTATATATGTGTGCCTTTCATTTAACAAAAATTGTTGAAAAATATTGATAAATAAATAAGTTATCAACATTTCAAAATTTGTTTAATTAGTCCGGATTTTACGTATACGCCCTGTATATATGTTTTTTATGTCTGTAAGATTGATTGTAGTTGTTGTTTTTTATGATTATGTTTTTTTTGACATGAATTATATGATTTTGAAGTTTTAGATCTTAAAAAGGAAATTAATTTTAAACTATAATGTTTATTTATGTTTTTATGAAACACAATTTTTCCTTTATATATTACATATAGTGTACTTTTTGGTTCTATTTGTATATATAATTTGTTGTAAATAAAGACCTTGTTGATGAGAAAAAAAGTCGTTTTCTAGCGGCCACTTGTCTATAACATTCATTTTTGGTTCCCTTGTGTGCTTCTATCGTCAAGCTTGACTGTAATTTATATCCAATTCAATTGAACCGAACATGAAAAAAAGTGTTGAACAGTTCGTTAATATCATTTCGAATCTTGTACTATTTTGTTTTTATCATTTAAGAAAATGCTTAAAATCTTCTCAAAATTAAATTGACTTTCTTTCAATCCTTTTAGCTCTTAGTGAAGGCGATAATCCTTATTCTTTTCATCTGCAAGGTCCTCATTGGAGTTGAAGCAGCAAACTGGGATTTCCTACTTTTTGCACAAAATAAGTGCCTTATTTATCTCAGCTTCATTCAATTAAATATATACAATAAGCAATTCCGTTTCTCTCTTTTCCCTTCTAATGTATTGAATACTAATAAGAGTTGTGGTTGGGAACAGGTACTTTGGGAATCCTGTGCCTGTAAATGGCAATATACAGAATATTAATGAGAGAAGGAAAAACTGACTTTCCAAAAAACAGACAGAAACATATGCACACAAGAAAATGCAAATATATTATTTCCATAGATTACACAGGCCAACAAATTTTGGTCAATCTCCCTTGATTGAATGAAATGTACATAGATAACTAAAATGAGACCTCCTGAATCCAAATCTGGCCTTACTTTTTCTGTGGCACATCCAGATTTTTTGATTTTTGAGTTTTTTTGAAACGGTCACTTTATGATGAGTACAATTTTTAAATACGATTCTTCGTTAGTATATTAAGTTTAGAAGAAAATTAATAAAATCATATTTGTTCGTGATGAATTAAAAAAATAAAAAATGGTAATTCAAATTATTTTCCTTCCATTCAAAGTCCTGGTTTGATCTCAAAACTGGTGAAAAAGTAGTCAAAATGGTTAATTTCCAAGTGATGCCTATAACTTCTTGGATTTTTATGAAATTCTGCAAAAGAGACCATATTCCTATAGTCGAAACCCTTGCAAATCATGTTAAATTAATGTATTATTAGTTTAATCATTTTAACGACATATATTAGCAAATGAATAAAAATTAATAAGCGCTTTTAATTACAATTTTTTTACTAGGTTTGGTGACCATTTACAATGGTTGCGGGATTTGAAATAAGAAAACTAAGACATATTAAACATAGATAAACTTAAGTATATTATTGTACTATCTGATTACATTGAAATTTTAAACTGGTTCAAATTTTCTTTTTGCACTTTTTCGTTTGTATACTTTGTCAGAATCCCTTTGAATCGTCCAACAATAATCCGCCATCATATGTGTGCTCCATCGGCCTTGATAGCGCTCTTCCATGATCTTCATGTCCTGATGAAACCGCTCTCCCTGTTCGTCACTGACAGCTCCTAAATTGTCAGGAAAGACATCAAGGTGGCTATGAATGTAATGCATTTTTATGCTCATATTACACCCAAGGTCACAAAAAGCCGTGAGCAAATCCTCTACAAGGTGTCGGAAATTTTCCGCTTTATTGTTGCCTAAAAAGTTATTAATTAGCTCAATGAAGGCAAGCCATGCATTCTTTTCCTTTGGACTCATTTTCTTTAAGAAGTCCTTATCTTTTATGAGAGTTCGAATTTGCGGTCCATTAAAAACGCCTGCCCTGATCTTTTCAAGTGACAACCTTTTAAATACTGTAGGAATATGTTTGAAGCTCTCACCATCTGGGTTCAATGCCTTTATAAATTGCTTCATAATCCCGAGTTTAATGTGCAGGGGTGGGAGAATATTTTGTCTCTCTCAACCAAGGGATCTGTGCAAATATTTGGGAGGCCTGCCTTCATGGTTTCGCGTCTTGGCCAATCCTTTCGAATCCAGTGCTGGTCTCGAGCTCGGCTGTCCCACATACAAAGATAGCAAGGAAATTTTGTAAATCCTCTTTGCTGACCTAGAGGAAAGTTCATCTTTTTAAAGTCCACACAAATTTGCCACTTGTGCTCTTTATATTTTATAAGATCCAATACAATTTTAATGTCGTCATAATTTCTCTTAAGCTCACTGAGTATCCTATTGGTACGGCTCCATACACATTGCCATTATGAAGAATGACGCATTTCAGGCTGCTTTTCGAACTATCGATAAACAATCGCCATTCCTTAGGATCATAAATTGGCATCCCCAAAGCCAGCAGAAGACCTTGAACATCATGACAGTAGACTAAATCATCCTGTTCTTCAAAAAAACGTAAAAAAGACTGCTCTCTTCTTCTGTAGTATGAAACTTTTGTAGTTGAGTCCAGTAAACTATGTTCCTGTAGACGTGAGGCCAACAATTCCGCTCCACTTTTTGAAAGACCCAGATCCCGAACAAGGTCATTCAGCTCCATTTGTGTCATTTTTTGAGCATTTTGTGGACTTTGAATGTAAGAAAAGTTACATTCAATATCTTTTCTTGTTTGGTCTCCATAAGTGGCATAAACGATTCATTAGAAGCAGTAGCTGAATCGAATCCTTTAAATATAGGAATAGGAAGCTGATCAGAGTGAGGGATAGGTGGAATGGCGGAAGGAATTGAAGGATACGAAATTTTGTGTTTTTTTTTTTGGTATGGCCTTTGGTATTCACCAAACAAAAATAGCAGTCCGTTGTATGATCCTTTTGTTCACGCCAAGTCATTGGAGTTGCAAAAGGTAACCATAGTATTTACCTTTGGTCCAGTTACGTAACTTTTCCCCACAATTATGGCAAACAGTGTGAGGGGCCCATTGTTTGTCTTGATCCCCAAGGGTAAGTCCAAAATATGCTTTATAAGCATATTCAATAAATTCGGTTATGTCTCGACGATCACGAACGAATGTATAGTATCCACATATGTAGCAAAAACTGTTTGGATCATTTTTGCACTTTGATCTTGAAGACATGATTTTGGAGAAAAAAATTTTTTTAAGACTGAGTAACTAATATATCGTTATGAATCATTCGTTAGGCTATTGAAAACACTCATGACAACCAGTAAATCCAGAAGAAGTATTAAGGAACTAAAATACAATCTATATTTGTATATTAAATCCCGCAACATATGATGGCGGATTATTGTTGGACGATTCAAAGGGATTCTGACAAAGTATAACAAACGAAAAAGTGCAAAAAGAAAATTTGAACCAGTTTAAAATTTCAATGTAATCAGATAGTACAATAATATACTTAAGTTTTTTTTTTTTTTTTTTTGACTTTATTGATATTTTGTGTAATTTCATATGATAACATATATTAATAAACATTCTAGTTTAAAATTACTACACAAAATAAAAGTCATATCACATTAATCACAAAAATAAAATAAACAACGGTAAAACATGTAAAAAAACATAACAAAATGGACAAATAAATAATCAAAACAATGAATATCATAATTTTCTGTAAAAACGTAAAAGCATTTTGAGGTCCTTCGTTGCATTCACATAGCAGGATGTGTAGAACTTCACCACCTCTCCTGCAAGCTTCCACCGCTCTCCAGACGTCCATGGAATCTTGATGCTGAGGGCCGAATACCGAACTGCCCCAGATATTAAGATCCTCCTCAGATCTTCTTCCCTGATGAGATCCCCGAGGCTAAGTGCTCGGCCAGTAGGCTTTTACAGCTGGAGAGAGATAATTCCATAGCTCTCGTCTTGGCAGAAGCTTTGTGAAGATTCGAGGTCGAAAGACCGAAGAGTAGTATAGGAGCTATATGTGCGTCTTTTATATGATTTATATCAATTTTTATATTTCTCTCAAAATCTTGAGGAAGGGACAACCATAAAATGCATGAATAATTGAATTAAAAATCTTTCCGCAATCCTTACATGGAGTATAGAAGAACAAGGATCTAGAGGATATTTGGAATTGTGCCGTAAATCGCTTTTCGGACACAATTTTAGAAATAGAGGACAGATTCTTCTCCTCCAACACTCAGACAAATTTAATTCTCTCATGTAGAGATCTGCAATTTTGTCCGCTTCCTCACTTGCATTGGACTCAAAGTCCATCCTCACGTGCCATGGGACGGGGACAAGATGATTTATAGCCGCTCTTTTCAACGGAAAGATAAACTTTCCGCAGTTGAAAATTGAATCTTTTGATACATCATGTAGAGAGTACTGGTTTGATGATAAAGCAATCTGTTCCAGTTTTTGTGGGGCATCCAAATTTTAAAAAAAAATTTTTTATTACTATTTACCGAATGATGTCAATAATTGAGGATTGACAATAACTTGGTTTTCCAATCCAAACGATCCTCTGAATTGTTGCAAAAAAGGGGGAAAACCTTTCTAAAATGTCGTTGGAGAAATCCGTGCCAATACAAAGTACATTGTATGCCCAACTTGAAGATATAAAAGCCCTCCACTCAATATCGGGGTTCTTTGATAAATCAATCAAAACCTTTTTATAGATGTTGAAGATAATTTTTGAGAGAGCCGAAAGACCTCCTCCCAGTAAGTTCTTGGGTCTTTTAGTGCAGGTAAATATTTTTTATAGAATAATTTTTCCAACCAACCATTTCTTCTTGATAGCTCTCTCCGCTAAACTAGGAATGGCTGAAGCTTTGTACAGTATAGTTGGTATAATTAGTGCAGGTAAATATTTTTATAGAATAATTTTTCCAACCAACCATTTTCTTCTTGATAGCTCTCTCCGCTAAACTAGGAATGGCTGAAGCTTTGTACAGTATAGTTGGTATAATTAGATAGTTATAAATATCTATTCTCTTTTTAATATTTAATTTCCTCCATTTAGGAATGTTAAAACTCATAAAGTTCTGAAGCTTTGTCCATTGGATTCCAAATGACCATACCTCCCCATGAGATGCCCAAAATTTCCACACTGTCCTTTACGTACAAGTCGGCTATTTTAATCCCTGGGTCAGGATTCCATTTTCCTAGTGGTAACACCACTGTTTTTTATAGTTGATGAGCAACCCGACTTTCTTCCAAATCCTTTAAAAAAATTCAATAAAACTTGAATTCTTTTTATTAGTTGGATTTCTGAATTTGCCTCAATGTAAAGCGTTACATCGTCTGCATACATGTCCATGATCAACTTCGTCGACCCCACGTTGACTCCAAAACCCCTATATTTTTTTGCAATGGTATTACTGAGTTCCCACAGTCCAGCCGCAAAAAGAAGTGGAGCTGAAGGACAGCCCTGACGACAGCTTCTTTTTAATATAATGCTATCACTTTCTAGGTTCCCCATAGTAATAGTGGAGGTGCCATTAAATAACAAGGATCTTATAGGATTGAAAAACTTTTTGGGAAGTAGTTTTCTGACTGCTCGCATAATGTGACCATGAAGAATGGTGTCGACAGCTTTTTTGAAATCAACAGCAATTAAAGCCCCAAAAGTTCCATTGGCATTGACAGCTTCGATGGCACATTGAATGTTTCTTGAAATGTCTGAAATTTCCTGTCCTTTAAAAAGCCTTTTTGGTGTAGTCCAAGTTTGCCATTCAATATGGGTTCTATTTCGCGTGCAATTACTCCCGATAAAATTCTGTAATTTTCGTTAAGGATAGTAATAGGCCTCCAATTGTTCATGTCTGAAAGGGAGCCTTTTTTGGGGATTAAAACTATTCGCCCTTTTGTTATGTCCTTGGGAGACTTCCTTTCATTTCATACCCCGTCCTAGAAGTAGAAGAAGTTTATTATGTTTAATATGTCTTAGTTTTCTTATTTCAAATCCCGCAACCATTGTAAATGGTCACCAAACCTAGTAAAACAATTGTAATTAAAAGCGCTTATTAATTTTTATTCATTTGCTAATATATGTCGTTAAAATGATTAAACTAATGATACACTAATTTAAATGATTTGCAAGGGTTTCGACTATAGGAATATGGTCTCTTTTGCAGAATTTCATAAAAATCCAAGAAGTTATAGGCATCACTTGGAAATTAACCATTTTGACTACTTTTTCACCAGTTTTGAGATCAAACCAGGACTTTGAATGGAAGGAAAATAATTTGAATACCATTTTTTATTTGTTAATTATCACGAACAAATATGATTTTATTAATTTTCTTCCAAGCTTAATATACTAACGAAGAATCGTATTTAAAAATTGTACTCATCATAAGTGATCGTTTCAAAAAACTCAAAAATCAAAAAATCTGGATGTGCCACAGAAAAAGTAAGACCAGATTTGGATTCAGGAGGTCTCATTTTAGTCATTTATATACATTTCGTTCAATCAAGGGAGATTGACCAAAACTTGTTGGCCTGTGTTATTAATTCATTTCTTCTTTTTCATATTTCCCTAAGATAAAATAGTGAATGAATACTTTCATCAGCAACGACCTAATTTAATGATTTTAAGATATAATAATAATCGAGATGAAATGTGTACGTATGAAATAATTAGGAATCCCAAGGTAGGCCCAAATTGCTCAACCTCATTGAAAAGAGTAGCCTAGATTCCATGGACTTATTTTAATACTATAATGCTTATTTATATCCTCTTAGATGCAAATCAATCGAAATACCTAGGTGAGCCTTCAGTTAAACGAGAGGTCGTATATATTAAATATCAGGCTTGTGAGCGATCCGATCAAAAATAGCGATCAAAAATTCTTTGCGATATAGCGATATAACGATCAGGGATTTTTCCGATCAGCGATCCGATCAATTTAATTGCAATCAACAAAAAAATAACCTATGTAATACTGATTCTAAGTAAAAATTAAATGTATATACAGTCAAACCTTTATAAGCATTCATCTTTATATGGCAATGGAATGGTTGTTCCCATAGCCTATGAGCTCCAAAAACAATGACTTCTACATAGTCGCTGTCTGTATATTTTAAGACAAAAAATAAATCAGGATAGCACACACTAGCTTTTTCCATTAGTATTAGTCTGTATTTTGTGTTTTCTAAACACATATTAATTGTTGAATGGATTTTGGCCAATGTGACGCTAGTTAGTTTTAAGAAATGTAGGGGTTGTCTCAAAATCCTTATTACAAACATTTTTTCTTTTTTAGTTATTTTATATAATTGATCGGATCGCTATTTTTTAGTGATTTTCTTATGATCAAAGATATAAAGATCAGGACCTTTTGCGATACTCCGATCAGCGATCAAATATCGACTATATCACTATTGATCGCCGATCAGAAAAAACTCCGATCAACAAGCCTGATAAATATATTATATATATATTTATTTATTTAT
>CP045905.1:3620814-3632199 GCA_013387185.1 Caligus rogercresseyi
GTTTGGTCTTGAAGAGGTTTTTCTAGTGAGATTTTTGGAGGGCTTTGTAAGTCTCTGCTAATGCAGGGCAGTTCCAAAGGAGATGATCCGTGGTCTCGGGTGTGTTTGCAAAGAAACAGTTCTTTCGATCGTCTTTGAAAACTTGTCTGCAAACTCCAGCGAACCGGTCAAAAAGTCGGTATTTGAACCATTTCTCTGAGGACGTAAGAAATATATTATTCACAGCGGCGACACAATCGCTTATACTTCTTTGTATCCCACGTCTCTTTAAGTAGGCTTTAAAAGATACATGGTTTGAGACTGTGGGAAGCATGCGTAAAATCTTTTGTGGATTAAAATGGAGATCTTGATCTGAAGGGTAAAAATGGACGATTCACTCTAGAAAGCTTCGAAAACAATAGTAAAATACTGATGTGCAAAGTCTGTTTACAAATTTCGATGAATGTATAACATCGCATGCTATGTGAGCATTCAAGGTTTTTGGGATCGATACATTTAGGCAATTTAAAAGAGGCATTTCCCAAGCTAAGGACGTTTCATATGTTTTGATGCACTCTGTTGAGCTATGACAGAATTCTCTTATTCTTTCAGACAACATAGAGATAGTGGGTAAAAACTTTTGATAGCCCGTGATAGGGGGATTCATTATAGTCGATTCCATTATTTTTTAAATATTGCTTGATATAACAAGACCAATAGTGGCTGTTGTCCCTTAGCAATTTAAAGATTTCCATAAATTTTGGACGTCAAGACCCCAATCCTCCAAGTCTGAGTGGATTGTGAATACGTTTTTGGGATATATTTCTTCTTTTGTGGAAGCCCAAGAGAGAAGTCTCCATAGTTAGAATCTCTTCGGATGTTCCTTGGTGAAAAGGTGTAACACGAAGTAAATGAATTACACCTGGGACAATATAGGTATTCCAGGCTCTGATTTATCCCACACGTTTAAGTTGAGGAGAGTGGAAAAAAGAACACGATTTCTTCAGTGTTGACATCATGAGATCACGATTTAACCTAGAACTGTTAGATCCAATCCAAGATCCAAGTATCTTCATATGATCAGACGAATTTAGTATTGGCCAGGCTTTTTCTACAATACCTCCAAAGGGGCTGAGAAATTCGGTCTTTTCAACGTTTATTTTTAAGCCGGAAATAATAGAGAATTGATTTAAAATTTAAATGTTCTGCCGATGATCTTATGGTTTGAAGTGGATTACCAGAATATGTCATGGTCATGTCATCTGCGTAGCAAAAACATTTTAACACCTTTCCTGATGAATTAAATCCACGAATGTTCGGATCAGAGTGAATTCTTTGGAGCAGACCGTCAATGCATAAGACAAAAAGGATTCCAGCCATGGGGTCTCCTTGGCGATAACACCTCTATAATTATAAAGTGTGCTCTGTGGCTTCCATATTCTATTAGGGTTCTTGTTTTGGCAAGGGAAGTACAAACCATTCTTATAATAAAATCGCCGAAACCTTTCTTGTAAAGGGTTTGGACAATAAAATTGTGTGATAAAGAATCAAACGCTTTGGCAAAATCAATAGCCATTAAAGACGTGTGATTTTCACATTCGGTAAGTGTTTGAAGAGTAAAAGGAATTATATCCATAAGCTTGTCTTTTAAAAACCATACTGAGAATTGTGTAAAAACTTTATTTAAAACTCCTTTTATTCGATTAGCTAAAATATATGAAAATATCTTGTAAATCGAATTTTGCATAGTAAGAGGACGTAGATTTTTAAAAATTTCGGATCTTTATTTTCTTAGGTATTAAGACTATTCTCCCATCTGAGGCAAATTCTGGGAAGTGTCCAACGGCCTAAAACTTTTTCGTAAAACATGAGTAAGAGAGGGGATAGATTGTGCAGGTAATTTTATAAAATTCAAAGGTTAAGCCGGAAGGACCAGGTGACTTATTGACCTTTGCGTTATTTACTTTGCATATTCAATTTCTTTAATAGTTAGGTGTACTTCCATTATTATGTGTTATTGTTACATTGATTCATCATTGGTTGGGATCAAATTTCTCGAATGGGAGTGGACGGGCGGCATGATCCAGTCATTATATTTGCCCCGTCTCCTCCTCTCCTCAATGATCGGAGGAGGAGACGAGACGTTGGGAGCTCCTTCATCAAGGTGGTCGCTCCTAGCACTGAATCGGCTCAGAATATGTTCAACGGGACTCGCGGATCCAAATCCTTCTATTGGTGAATTCCACAATTAGGGTTACCCTACAGTGGTCCATAACCACTATTTTTGAAACTTTACTAATCATCTTTTTTGTTTCCCTGCAGGTGATATTATGTCTGGGACATCTAAAAATATGTTCGGCTAACCTTAATGGGAATTAATGACGAGTTAATTGAGATTTTATACAAATTAGCTTAAAGTGGTCATACATTGTGTTTTGATGATCTTATTGCGTCCGTAAAAGTTGAGGTACATCCTCCATCTCTGTCCGTCATCTAAGGCTTGCTCGGACCTGTCCTTCCGTATCACTGTCTGTCTGTCTATCGGTGTGTTCCATGCAACCTAAAAGTCCTAAATTCTTGGATTTTTTTTCGTTGCATTTTTTAGCCAGTCTCGTTCATAATGCCTGGAGGGCGGCCTCGAACTCCGAGTGCTGATGAGAAGGAAGAAAAGAGGAAGGAACGAAAGAGAAACTGGGCGACGAAGCAAGGAAAAAGGAAAAAGGAGAGGGGGGAGGAGGAGGAGAAGGACATTGACGAAAAGGGAAAACAAATGAACGTTCTAAAAATTTAGCGATTGCGAATTTGATGCTTTACTGAATGATTATCTCATGTAAATATATGGTTTCTCTTCTGTAAACCAATGCTAAAATTTTCCTTGTTTTCATAGTGTGTGAGGTTTTCGTTTACAAATTTGGTTTTGAGTGTGGTTTCGAATGTTAGGATGTTACAATCTAAGAAAATTGAAAAAAAAAATGTGAAAGGCAAAGAGGCTGAGTGACCTGTAAAGTCGCGTGCTGGTGCGACAAGTCGCGCACTAGTGCGACGAAAAAGACTTGGAAAAGACCGTAGTGAGGCTTTTGGTCATATGAGATGAGAATTTTCATTCATATTTCTAAAAAGAATCACTAAAACTTACATTTATTGCGAGGGTAGGCGATTTTCAAAAAAGGTCTAAAAAGGGAAAAATGTCTATAACTCATGATAAGCATTTTGGTAGCAATATCAATTGTTTTTTAAGGAATAATTTTCTGAAAGACTAATTCTCATTATACTTTAAATATATTAAGATTCCGTCATGTAATGCTTCGGCAAATTTTTTTTTTCACATGGTAGACAGACTGAAGACAATTAATTTGGGTCTAAAAAGGGAAAAAGTCTATAACTGTCTACAACTTGGGATTCAAAAATTGAAAAGGGAAACATTGAATCTTTGGGTCTTTTTGGGCGCGATGTTACCTAGTATTGTATACTAACAAACAAGATGAAAACTAGCCTTGCCACAGATCTTTTCGTGTAAAAAAATCTCAATTTTTAACTTGCCCCTTTAAAACTGCCAAATTTGCTCGTAAAACAGGCGGCTCAATACTTGCACTTAATTTTCTCATTTTTTAGTCTGAATTCATTTCTACATAGTGGTTATTTTCTACCTCTTTACCCAATGTCCTAGTAGATATTTTCAGTCATAAAAGGTTCTTATATTTCATAAATTTTTCTCCAAGCATGTGAAATAGTGACTTGTTACATTTGTTACATAGAAAATTACCGTTTATCTGTAGTCAAAACCGAGTATATTAGAGTAAAAATCCAGTTTTTCTAGTCTTTTTTTTTCTCGTAAGACTGGAGGAACCTTCTTAATGATAGTTAAAAGTAATAAAGACAAAATTTGTTTCATTTTGGTCTGAATGTGAAGCAAATTACTAATTTTCTATGCAAATTACGAGGGGAACCCTGTTCGTGGAATCCACCTATAATAAGTACAACTAGAGGCATACACTCAGAGAGTTTGTACCTCCGCCGATCCCCACAAATACCATTCAAACATTCTCCCTTTCACACGCCCGATGTTATATCTCTATCATGTTTCCTCTCTGTTAGCTCATTTGCATATTAAAAAAGCACTCAGAGATGGGAAGACGGAAGAAGTTAAGCTACGTCACTGGGTTAACATAGTCCTGAGCTGATATATGAACAATAATACGTCAATGAATATTTTTTAGCGTTGTTCTTCTTACTCCCTGAATAGAGGACCCCATTTCATTATTTTTATTAGTAGTATTTTGCTCATTTTGCATATTAAAAAAGCACTTAGAGATGCCAAAAATTTAATCACTTGTTCTATTGGCATTTTCAACAACTCCACAAAGTTTCATTCGAATCCGTTCAGTACTTTTTGAGTTATCCTGCTGACAAACCAACAAACTAACAAACGCCAGTGAAAACAATACCTCCTTCGGCGGAGGTAACAATACCTCCGGCGGCGGAGGTAATAATAGAGAGTTTGTGAGAATGTTGGCACGATGACCGCGTTGAAGTGTGGTTTCTCTTTGTTTCTAGCTCAGGTAGGAGATCAAAGTAACCGGACCCAATGTGGAGTAGTTGAACTGGGATCTTAAAATTATACATATGAATGAAGAGTTTAAGGTATGTGCCTATTTGCTTAAACTAAGAAAATACGAAGGGACTTTAAATCGAAGCATATGGATCTGACTTCAGTTACGCAGTGTTAGCGGCTAAATAGACAAATTATATTAAGTACAGATAAATCCCTTAAGCCTTATCCTATCTCTCCATCATCCATGTTTTATCCACTAATACGATCCGCGTTAGATATTGTTTATTGCCATCCTTAGTTTTGTCATAATTAGTTATGATAATGAAAAATTAAATCATATAACTAAATATATAAGGGCAGTGATTAACGAATAAAATGTGAATTTTATAAAAGTAATGTTAAAGATAATATTTTTAGAATAAATGAATGAATTTATGATTTTATTGACCCTTTTCATAGTTGTCATAATTCAGGCATATTACATGTTCATAATAACTACAAACACATTAAATGTTTATGCACTTTTAATGATATTTTATTAATTAAGAACAATAGCTACTAGATAGGTCACTACCGGCTGATACCGGATTAGGTTCCGGTGAGGTGGGTCTATTCTAGGAGCTAAACAAACAAAACAAAAACTACAAACACAGTGTTTGATTAAACGAAATTTAGAGACAAATAAATGAAACTACATAATGATAGAATTTCGACTACTAATTAAATTGATCTATTTGTTTTACCTTCTGAGGATATAAAAAATGAACTACTTAGCTTCAGTTTACAGTGGTTGCTGCGTGCGATGAAATGAGCGATAAACGATAATATCGCTAAGGTCAAACCTTTTATCGTTATCGTTTATCGCAAAGTTTTCTACAATTACCGCTCATTCACTTATCGTCAGTCCCAAAAAATGAGGAACGATAAACGACAAAGACGAATTTTGTAAAAAAAAAAATAGAAATACTCTTGTCAAAAAAAAAAAGTCATCACTTTTTTTGGAAATTCTTTTCTAAAAAACTCATCACTTTTTTTTTGGAAATATTTTCTAAAAAAAAAGTCACTTTTTGGGGAATTTTTAACGTTATCGTTTTATCGTTTACCGCAGGTTGGGTTTTAATTTTTTTATCGTTTATCGCAGGTGAGAAAAAAGTTATCGTTTTACGTTATCGCAAGTTGAAAAAAAGTTATCGCAGAAACCACTGTCAGTTTATGATTTTAATATTTTATTCGTGACTTACTTTTTACAAAATGATTTAATTAGTTCTTGGGTCAATTAGGAAACTGGTGCATAAAGGGCTCATAAATTATGCAAAGGAAACGAGGATTTTATCCATATGGTCACTACTATATTGTATGGAATTTTGAAGGTGACATTCCAAAACTTGATACAAATAATGAAACAGTTGGTTATAGGGTATAGTGACTGGCCTCCACTCGTTAGTCAAGCCTTGAACAAACCAAAAAAAAATACTATTCAATCAATCATGTAAATATTTCATTCAAAGAAAATATAAATACTGAATAAAAAACTATATTTTCTTTGATTTCATTAAGGATTCCATTTCTTTTTATTAATTCAGTGACGTCACTGAATTTAAATCTGTAGTATTATTCCTTTTGTGAGAGTGTAACGCATCAAGGAGAATATATAAAGGTGTGTCAACAACGAACTCTCTAAGGCAGGCAGGTTGTATGACGTCATTGTTGAAATATGCATATTATTATTAGACTTGGAAAAAAAGTGAGGGATATTTTGGGCGTGTGAAAGGGAGAATGTTTTGAATGGCACAATTGACTTGAGGCTGTTCCTGGCACTCACACATCACTCCACAACAAAGCAATTCCTTTGAGAAATTGATTTTGTAAATATTCAAGATAGATAGAGATCAGATAAGGTATATCAGACAGAAGGAGTTCAGCCTGCTAGGACAGAATGGTGATTTTGACGTCACAGATATACTCTTATGTTATAAATTTTGATAAGAATTACTAAATAAACTCATATTTTTACTTAGTATTATTTTGAAAAACACTAATATAAAACATAGATTGTAGAAAATTAATAGGATCTTATTTTAATGCAAACATATTTTATCTTTAGAATTACTTAATTAGAGGCAGGAATTGACATAAATTCAACGCAACCTCGTTAAATCATATAAATCATGAAGAATATTTCGGGATAGGATAAGCTTATATTCATTCAGTCCTTCATCAAACAATCACACAAAATAGCCACTGTTGAATGAAATATTTATTTTTCTTTCATTTAATGTGTTGTTTATTATCAAAGGAGGTGACCAACGCACTTGGCCATTTCAAAAATTAAATATAATGTCCTATATGGCGTGAAATTCATAATTAATTCACATTGCAATCAATATGTATTCTACATTCATGAATGTGGCTTAAAACAACCCTCATAAGAATTTGTCCAGGCTATCAAGAAACTGGATACCCTCTTCAATCAATTTCACGGAGAATATGGAATAAGAAGTGACACTAATGTGATAAAAAAGCTCATTGATGTCCTTCAAAAATATAATTACGAAGACGTTTATATGAAGCTCCCTTCAGATATTATAGTGAAGTTTGCCAGATTAAGGACATCATTTAATAAAGGAACTGAAGAACAAAATTTTCGATTTCAAAAATAAAAATATACCCTCCTCACGTAATTTAAAGAAAAATATTCAATTCATTAAATATCAGTTAATATATATTATTTATTTAAATATTAATTAATATATATATTTTATGTAAATATAATGTCTAAAATATATTAAACTTATTAAATTTATAATTCATGTGTATTATTTCATCAATTTGAATTATTTATCTCCCTGGCTTGAATGAGTCTCCAAAAAAGTCTTGAGATCATACTTTGAAGAATTTGTCCAAATTAATATAAAATTGAATATTCTACTTTAAAAATTTCAAAGAAAACATATCTTTAGAAAGGGACCCAATATTACAAGAAAAGTCAATGTTATCCCGAAATATTCTTCATGATTTATATAATTTAACGAGGTTGCGTTGAATTTATGTCAATTCCTGCCTCTAATTAAGTAATTCTACAGATAAAATATGTTTGCATTAAAATAAGATCCTATTAATTTCTACGATCTATGTTTTATATTATTGTTTTCAAAATAAATACTAAGTAAAAATATGAGTTTATTTAGTAATTCTATCAAAATTTATAACACAAGAGTATATCTCTATGTATCTTGGTAAATATAATCATAAATAAACATATGACGTCAATGTGAAAACCTAAGTCCAATAATAATAAAAAAACACAACGTAAAGTTTCCTGTTCACTCACTTCTTTATATTCTCTTGGTAACGCATGTACGATATAGTCATTTTGTATACAGCAGTAGGTATTAGGGGTGCGTCTTTATATGTACAGGTTTTTCGAGTATTAAATGCATTTGGGATAAATGACAAAGCCTTTATTTATGGGGTTAACGTTCGGTAGATTAAAACATTTTTGGCTTTATTTTCTCTTTTTTATTAAAGAGGGTGTAAACATCGTCAGAGAAGCGTGTTGTTTTGTAGTTGTATGAAACCTTCTTGGAGCATCCTTTTGTGTATCTTCAAAGACAACAAAGTGATCATTTTGATGATTAATGACGGGATCGACCGTATAAAAACAAAGTATATGGCTCCGTTCGACTTCATCGAATTCAAATGTTTCTTTACGTTGCTGTCTCCTTTCATGCTATTTTTGGGTCAATAAAGACTTCTCAGTAAGCTTTTACCACCATCTTTTGACCTCTTGCTCACGGTGGTCTTGTGGAGGCCCAAAAATTTTAGCCAGAGCAGACATTGACTTGGTTGGATTGCTTTTTAGGTGGTTTTAATGATAGGAGGTCAAAAGTGTTGGGTAAGTCACTCCCAGGTTACCCGTTGAGGACCTTGATTCATTTTTTAGTTTTTTGACCTTATATATGTGAAGCTCCTGGCACATTTGAGATGGTTAGCAATGGCTGTCAAAAGGTTTACTGTAATTTAAATTCGCGTAAATTCTAATACCTAATATTTTTGTAGACCTTAATCTAAGGGTATGCGCCTACTTTAACGGGTGTCACATGGGTTAAAATCCACTGCCGACTTTTCTTAAGGGGGGGAAAACCTGGCCTAAAAAATATATACCCTAATTTAAAGGATTGCACCGGCCTCAGCTGCTATATGGGTTCCAAATCTACTGCAGACCTTCTGGGTCGTAAAAAAACCCAGCTCAAGAGTTTTCAGACACTAGGCGGGTATTTTCCACCTTAATAAGAGTCAGTGGTCGATTACAATCCCATAGTACACCGGCGGAACAACCAGGCTTAGGTGTGCAAAACTCTTAAGCTGCGTGTCTTTTCTCCATAAAGAGTGTCAGCAGTAGATTTAAACCATAAAGATGTAGAGAGCTTATTCCCTTCAATAGCAGAGAAACATCGTTAGCTGTATTTTGTGTCCAATATAAGAAAAGTAATTTGTACTACGTCATCGTAAGCTGATCATAGAGATAGATTATGTCTCTATGATCAACTTACGAGGACGTAGTGAAAATTACTTTGTTTATATTGGACACAAAAGTACAGATAACGGGAATAAGTCGCTATATCTTTGTATCTCTATGATTTAAACCCCATGGTACCCCGACTAAGCGAACGAGATTAGGTCTACAAAGTAAAAAAATAAATGGCTCGGAAAACGCTTCACTACAAAAAAGCTAAGTGACAAAAATACCGACGAGAAAAAAACGAGTGACAAAAATACTTCACTACAAAAAAGCTTGGCGACAAAAATACCTCTGACAAAAAGAAGAACGACAACATTGACTGACTATAAAAGAGCAAGTGATGTATTTACCAGTGACAAAAAACGGCTATAAAAAGTCCACGGCGAATCTACGCGTGATGAAATTACAGAAAACCTTTATATCGGTATAATACTTCATTTATCTGGGGGTAAATTTGGTGGGTGCTATGGGCCTACCATATAAAGATGAATACTTATTAAGGTTTGACTGTATATACATTTAAATTTTACTTTTACATATTAAATATTATACGTACGTAACTTTTTGTTGATCGCAATTAAATTGATCGGATCGCTGATCGGAAAAATCCCTGATCGTTTATATCGCTATACGCAAAGAATTTCTGATCGCTATTTTTGATCGGATCGCTATTTTTTTCCAGTTCGCTCACAAGCCTGCGATATTAAATGCATATGAAGAAGTCACTGAGCAGATACATAAATAAATATATCTCTTTCTTATCTACCATACCGAATAGCGATCGATACTGTAGATATATAATAAAATCTACCGAATACCGATATCGATCGGTGGAAGGTATATCCGAATACTGAACCGGCGGTAGATTTTTCTACCGTATCCCAGCTCAGTTTTTAACTATATAGCTAGGAATCTGAGTTTCTAACCAGTTATGGGGCTCGAACTCTGTTTAAATTATAATCTATTATGACGTATTCAATCAAAATTATAAAAATCATAATACCACAAACAATTATTTCAATGACTTCTTTGATTTGTGGCTTTGTACTGGTTCGAAAGTAGTAACTTACTTGCAATAAGATGATCATCCAATTAAATCATTACTATTTTACAATTTAACCAGAACAAATAATAAAAGGGCTCTTCAATTCATCTCTACAAAACAAATATATCTCTCTATTTTCTCTCTTACTGTCTTTTTCTCCTTTTTCTACGTACTCTAACATGTAAATAATCCAATTTTCTGTTTCTCGCAACCTATTAAAGTCAAATTTATTTTATACATGAATATTGTATCACAATTTGACGTCATTGGAATAATAGTCTTGAAAGAAAAAAAGCATTCTAATAATAGGCAAGTATGAATCATTAGATGTCATTTCTTTTATAATAATGAAATCTATATGTGACTTTGAACAGGTCTACATGAATTATTTATATTTTTTCTTTTAACATATAATTACATGAATTATTTATATTTTTTCTTTTAACATATAATTACATGAATTAAATATATTTAAGATGTATTATTTGATATAATATAGTGTGTTATTGATGTTGAAAGTCTCTGTAATTATTTTTATTGTGTGAAAATTGAGCAATTATCATTTCTTACATCATTCAATTCATTTTCTCTCCTATCCCTCAGCTCAAATAGGTTGCGTTAAATATCCGATCCTTAAAAAAGAAGGATTTTTTTCTTTTTCTTCTCCTTATTGTTTTCATTATTTTTGCTTCTTTGTACCACTTCCCAAGTGACTTGGGCATTTAATTATTAATATAGCTAACTCATTGTGTTTCTTTTGATAACTATCTTTCTTTTCAAAAGAAGCCTCTTGAGGAGCACCCATGAATCTCCGTGTTAAAACTCCAAGGATGGCTCTGCCCAAACACTGAGCCTAGAGGCCAGCGTGACTCTATCACAGCTCATGGACAAAATAGGAACGTCTGCCTCCCAAAGTCGGATCCTCGCTGGATATCACCCAAAGCCATCACGGAGGTATTACGAGAGAAGCTTTAAAATAAATAATGATTTAATATTTTCTTGTTAAAAGGCATGTTTTAAAATAAATATTTTATTTTGACTTTTAATGATGCTAATATTGTCTGCTCAAAATGAATGTTTATAAGAATTCCATATATTTAATATTAGTATCAATAGATCCAGTCATATACTTCAAATGTATAGCTACGCTACTTATAGAATAGGGCACGAATACAGTAAAACTGGATATATATATATATCAACTATTTGGTTTGCCGTCTTTATAGTTTATAAAACTCCAATAATCCGTCGTTGATTGTAGTCATATAAAGGCCGGATATTCTGCAG
>CP045905.1:3632299-3684050 GCA_013387185.1 Caligus rogercresseyi
AGTATTTGTTGTTTTGAGGTGGTTGTGGTGAGAGGTTGCGTGTTTCAGACTTGCAACAGCCAGAAAATAGAGATTACTTCTCATTTAAGCAATTTACGAGTTTATTTAGATTAAAATTGATAATAAGTCAAGAAAATTACAAAATTAGTTGTATTGCATGTCAATTAGCGTTTTATAAATCAATCAACTCCATAAAGCATCGTTTGTAGCACATTTTACACAGAATCACATGTTTTAAGTGATGTTTTGTCAATTGGAGTGTGTACTTGGGTTTTGTTCAGTTTTTATGAAGTATTTGTGTGTTTTGAGGTGGTGTGGTGAGAGGTTGCGTGTTTCAGACTTGCAACAGCCAGAAAATAGAGATTACTTCTTATTAAGCAATTTTACGAGTTTATTGAGATCAAAATTGATAATCGTCAAGAAAATTACAAAATTAGTTGTATTGCATGTCAATTAGCGTTTTTAAATCAATCAACTCCATAAAAACATCGTTTGTAGCCACTTTTTACACAGAATCACATGTTTAAGTGATTTTGTCACAATTTGGAGTGTGTACTTGTGGTTTTGTTCAGTTTTAATGAAGTATTTGTGTGTTTTGAGGTGTTTGTGGTGAGAGGTTGCGTGTTTCAGACTTGCAACAGCCAGAAAAATAGAGATTACTACTTATTTAAGCAATTTTAGAGTTTATTGAGATCAAATTGATAATTTCGTAAAGAAATTTACAAAATTAGTTGTATTGCATGTCAATTAGCGTTTTATAAATCAATCAACTCCATAAATCATCGTTTGTAACCACTTTTTACACAGAATCACATGTTTAAGTGATTGTTTGTCACAATTTGGAGTGTGTACTTGTGGTTTTGTTCAGTTTTAATGAAGTATTTGTGTGTTTGTTGTAGTTGTGGTGAGAGGTTGCGTGTTTCAAACTTGCAACATCCATAATATAGAGATTACTACTCATTTAAGCAATTTCACGAGTTTATTTAGATTAAAATTGATAATAAGTCATTTAAAATTACAAATTAGTTGTATTGCATGTCAATTAGCGTTTTATAAATCAATCAACTCCATAAAGCATCGTTTTTAACCACCACTTTTTACACAGAATCACATGTTTAAGTGATTTTGTCACAATTTGGAGTGTGTACTTGTGGTTTTGTTCAGTTTTAATGAAGTATTTGTGTTTTTGAGGTGGTTGTGGTGAGAGGTTGCGTGTTTCAGACTTGCAACAGCCAGAAAAATAGAGATTACTACTTATTTAAGCAATTTTAGGAGTTTATTGAGATAAAATTGATAATCGTCAAGAAAAATTACAAATTAGTTGTATTGCATGTCAATTAGCGTTTTATAAATCAATCAACTCCATAAACATCGTTTGTAGCCACTTTTACACAGAATCACATGTTTAAGTGATTGTTTGTCACAATTTGGAGTGTGTACTTGTGGTTTTGTTCAGTTTTAATGAAGTATTTGTGTGTTTTGAGGTGGTTGTGGTGAGAGGTTGCGTGTTTCAGACTTGCAACAGCCAGAAAAATAGAGATTACTACTCATTTAAGCAATTTCACGAGTTTATTAGATTAAAATTGATAATAAGTCAAGAAAAATTACAAAATTAGTTGTATTGCATGTCAATTAGCGTTTTAAATCAATCAACTCCATAAATCATCGTTTGTAGCCACTTTTTACACAGAATCACATGTTTAAGTGATTGTTTGTCACAATTTGGAGTGTGTACTTGTGTTTTGTTCAGTTTTAATGAAGTATTTGTGTGTTTTGGTGTTTGTGGTGAGAGGTTGCGTGTTTCAACTTGCAACAGCCATAAATATAGAGATTACTACTCATTTAAGCAATTTTACGAGTTTATTTAGATTAAAATTGATAATTGTCAAAGAAAATTACAAAATTAGTTGTATTGCATGTCAATTAGCGTTTTATAAATCAATCAACTCCATAAATCATCGTTTGTAACCACTTTTTACACAGAATCACATGTTTAAGTGATTGTTTGTCACAATTTGGAGTGTGTACTTGTGGTTTTGTTCAGTTTAATGAAGTATTTGTGTGTTTTGTTGTAGTTGTGGTGAGAGGTTGCGTGTTTCAAACTTGCAACATCCATAAAATATAGAGATTACTACTCATTTAAGCAATTTACGAGTTTATTTAGATTAAAATGATAATAAGTCATTAAAATTACAAAATTAGTTGTATTGCATGTCAATTAGCGTTTTATAAATCAATCAACTCCATAAATCATCGTTTGTAGCCACATTTTTACACAGAATCACATGTTTAAGTGATTGTTTGTCACAATTTGGAGTGTGTACTTGTAGTTTTGTTCAGTTTTATGAAGTATTTGTGTGTTTTGAGGTGGTTGTGGTGAGAGGTTGCGTGTTTCAGACTTGCAACAGCCAGAAAAATAGAGATTACTACTTATTTAAGCAATTTTAGGAGTTTATTTAGATTAAAATTGATAATCGTCAAAAAAAATTACAAATTAGTTGTATTGCATGTCAATTAGCGTTTTATAAATCAATCAACTCCAAATCATCGTTTGTAACCACCACTTTTTACACAGAATCACATGTTTAAGTGATTGTTTGTCACAATTTGGAGTGTGTACTTGTGGTTTTGTTCAGTTTTAATGAAGTATTTGTGTGTTTTGTTGTAGTTGTGGTGAGAGGTTGCGTGTTTCAAACTTGCAACATCCAGAAAATATAGAGATTACTACTCATTTAAGCAATTTCACGAGTTTATTTAGATTAAAATTGATAATAAGTCATTTAAAATTACAAAATTAGTTGTATTGCATGTCAATTAGCGTTTTATAAATCAATCAACTCCATAAATCATCGTTTAACCACCACTTTTTACACAGAATCACATGTTTAAGTGATTTTTGTCACAATTTGGAGTGTGTACTTGTGGTTTTGTTCAGTTTTAATGAAGTATTTGTGTGTTTGGGTGGTTGTGTGAGAGGTTGCGTGTTTCAGACTTGCAACAGCCAGAAAAATAGAGATTACTACTCATTTAAGCAATTTCACGAGTTTATTTAGATTAAAATTGATAATAAGTCATTTAAAATTACAAAATTAGTTGTATTGCATGTCAATTAGCGTTTTATAAATCAATCAACTCCATAAATCATCGTTTGTAGCCACATTTTACACAGAATCACATGTTTAAGTGATTGTTTGTCACAATTTGGAGTGTGTACTTGTGGTTTTGTTCAGTTTTATGAAGTATTTGTGTGTTTGAGGTGGTTTTGGTGAGAGGTTGCGTGTTTCAGACTTGCAACAGCCAGAAAAATAGAGATTACTACTCATTTAAGCAATTTCACGAGTTTTTTAGATTAAAATTGATAATAAGTCATTAAAATTACAAAATTAGTTGTATTGCATGTCAATTAGCGTTTTATAATTCAATCAACTCCATAAAGCATCGTTTAAGCCACATTTTACACAGAATCACATTTTAAGTGATTGTTTATCACAATTTGGAGTGTGTACTTGTGGTTTTGTTCAGTTTTAATGCAGTATTTGTGTGTTTTTGTTGTAGTTTTGGTGAGAGGTTGCGTGTTTCAAACTTGCAACATCCATAAATATAGAGATTACTACTCATTTAAGCAATTTCACGAGTTTATTTAGATTAAAATTGATAATAAGTCATTTAAAATTACAAAATTAGTTGTATTGCATGTCAATTAGCGTTTTATAAATCAATCAACTCCATAAAGCATCGTTTAACCACCACTTTTTACACAGAATCACATGTTTAAGTGATTGTTTGTCACAATTTGGAGTGTGTACTTGTGGTTTTGTTCAGTTTTAATGAAGTATTTGTGTTTTGTTGTAGTTGTGGTGAGAGGTTGCGTGTTTCAAACTTGCAACATCCATAAATATAGAGATTACTACTCATTTAAGCAATTTCACGAGTTTATTTAGATTAAAATGATAATAAGTCATTTAAAATTACAAATTAGTTGTATTGCATGTCAATTAGCGTTTTATAAATCAATCAACTCCATAAAGCATCGTTTTAACCACCACTTTTTACACAGAATCACATGTTTAAGTGATTGTTTGTCACAATTTGGAGTGTGTACTTGTGGTTTTGTTCAGTTTTAATGAAGTATTTGTGTGTTTTGTTGTAGGTTGTGGTGAGAGGTTGCGTGTTTCAGACTTGCAACAGCCAGAAAAATAGAGATTACTACTCATTTAAGCAATTTCACGAGTTTATTTAGATTAAAATTGATATTAAGTCATTAAAATTACAAAATTAGTTGTATTGCATGTCAATTAGCGTTTTTAAATCAATCAACTCCATAAACATCGTTTGTAGCCACTTTTTACACAGAATCACATGTTTAAGTGATTGTTTGTCACAATTTGGAGTGTGTACTTGTGGTTTTGTTCAGTTTTATATGAAGTATTTGTGTGTTTGAGGTGGTTGTGGTGAGAGGTTGCGTGTTTCAGACTTGCAACAGCCAGAAAAATAGAGATTACTACTCATTTAAGCAATTTCACGAGTTTATTTTGATTAAATTGATAATAAGTCATGTAAAATTACAAAATTAGTTGTATTGCATGTCAATTAGCGTTTTTAAATCAATCAACTCCATAAAGCATCGTTTGTAGCCACTTTTTACACAGAATCACATGTTTAAGTGATTTTTGTCACAATTTGGAGTGTGTACTTGTGTTTTGTTCAGCTTTAATGAAGTATTTGTGTGTTTTGAGGTGGTTGTGGTGAGAGGTTGCGTGTTTCAGACTTGCAACAGCCAGAAAAATAGAGATTACTACTCATTTAAGCAATTTCACGAGTTTTTTCAGATTAAAATTGATAATAAGTCAAGAAAATTACAAAATTAGTTGTATTGCATGTCAATTAGCGTTTTTAAATCAATCAACTCCATAAAACATCGTTTGTAGCCACTTTTTACACAGAATCACATGTTTAAGTGATTGTTTGTCACAATTTGGAGTGTGTACTTGTGGTTTTGTTCAGTTTTCATGAAGTATTTGTGTGTTTTCAGGTGGTTTTGGTGAGAGGTTGCGTGTTTCAGACTTGCAACAGCCAGAAAAATAGATATTACTACTCATTTAAGCAATTTCACGAGTTTTTCATATTAAAATTGATATTAAGTCATGTAAAATTACAAAATTAGTTGTATTGCATGTCAATTAGCGTTTTATAATCAATTAACTCCGTAAAGTATCGTTTGAAGCCACTTTTTACACACAATAACATGTTTAAGTGATTGTTTGTCACAATTTGGAGTGTGTACTTGTAGTTTTGTTCAGCTTTAATGAAGAATTTGTTTGTTTTGTGAGTTGTGGTGAGACATTGCGTGTTTCATACTTGCAACAGCCAGAAAATAGAGATAACTACTTATTAAGCAATTTTAGGAGTTTATTCAGATCAAATTGATAATTCGTCGAAAAAATTACAAAATTAGTTGTATTTCATGTCAATTAGCGTTTTTTTAATCAATCAACTCCATAAAACATCGTTTGTAGCCACTTTTTACACAGAATCATATCTTTAAGTGATTGTTTTTTACAATTTGGAGTGTGAACTTGTAGTTTTGTTCAGTTTTAATGAAGTATTTGTGTGTTTTGAGGTGGTTGTGGTCAGAAATTGCGTGTTTCAGACTTGCAACAGACAGAAAATAGAGATAACTTCTTATTTAAGCAATTTTAGGAGTTTATTGAGATCAAAATTGATAGTTCGTAAGAAAAATTTCAAAATTAGTTGTATTTCATATCAATTAGCGTTTTTTTAACACTAGAAAGGCCATAGCGGTCATTTTGACCGTTTTCAAATTTTAAAATACAATAACTTTGTGGAATTTCAAGATAATGTACTGCTGTCACATGACTTTTCCTAAATGTGTGTAGGGTTCAATTTAAAATATGTTTAAAAGAAAAAAAATACTTCATGAATAAATAATTTTTTTTTACCTCCACCAGCCATTAGCGGTCATATTGACCGTTTATAATTTCATAAATATGTAACACCCCAAATATTGCTAACCACTAGCGCCAAATTTAGGATAGAACTGAGGGACGGGGGTGCTAAAGATAGTCTATGGTCTGAGGAATGGGGTATCGGTTTTTTTAAAGAAACCATGTCAAGAAATCGTTTTAGGGATATTATGAGGTTTCTACGTTTCGAAAGAGATTCGACGTCTGCGTTTGAAAAATGATAGGTTTGATGTGGTGAGGACAATATGGGATCGATTTATTCGGAATATCATAGTTTGTTATAAGCCTGGTGCCAACATCACAATTGATGAGCAACTATTCCGAACAAAGGCTTTTTGCAAATTTACTCAATATATGGAGAATAAGCCGGATATATTTGACATCAAATTTTGGTTGGCTGTAGGTAGATGTCGACTCCAAATACTTACTCAATGGATTCCCGTATATAGGAAGGGATGAAACTCGAAACTCAGGCCATGTTGTTGGAGAGAATGTGGTTTTGAAACTGGCCGAGCCCTTCGTGGGAAAGGGGAGAAACATAACCACAGACAACTTTTTTACATCCCTAAAACTTGCTACAGCACTGCAAGCAAATAAAACAAGTCTAGTCGGCACTATGGATAAACAAAAGAGAGAATTGCCCCCCTCAGTGAAAGATCAAGCAAAGTTGTTCAACACAAAGTTGCTAAAGTGTGAAAATGCGACTTTGACTCAGGGAAAACAAAGAAAAAATGTGTGTAATCTGAGCACTGTAAACACAGATGTTAGTATCTGTAGTGGACAAAAAGCAAAACCTGAGTCTGTTGTCTATTATAATAATTCCAAATACGGTGTGGACGTCCTGGAGAAGATGGCGAGAACATATTCTGTCAAATGATGGCCTGTAGCTGTTTTCTACAATACTTGAACTGGAGTTGTGCAACAACTAGCTGAAGAACTTAGAACTGAATTCATGAAGGAAAAGGAGACATCTAATCCGAAGCTTCAAACTAGTCGGCAGTAAAAACAACCCAAACGTAGGCAGTACCAGGTCAAAACCAACTGCAACCAAAATAAAACAATCAACACGTGTAGCAAGTGTTCCAAGCCAGTATGTGGTAATTGTTCCAAAGCTGAAATAATCTGCAAGTATTGTGTTTGACCAACATTTTATATATATGTTTACTTGTAATAATTTATCATTGATTTATTGTACAAAAAAATAATTTTATTTTTTTGTGTGTTGGAAAGAAGAATATTTCAAAATACACTTGCCAGGAATTTACTCTATGTTTTATTTAAAATTAGCTACTACATTAGGTGTCATTCGGTGTCTGTTATGCTATTTTTATAGAGCTTAAAATCCAACGGTCAAAATGACCGCTCATGGCTCTTCTAGTAGTTTTGAAAGTATGGCCTTTCTAGTGTTAAATCAATTTACTCCATAAAAACATCGTTTATAGTCACTTTTTACACAGAATCACATGTTTAAGTGATTGTTTGTCACAATTTGAAGTGTGTACTTGTGGTTTTGTTCAGTTTTAATGAAGTATTTTTGTGTTTTCAGGTGGTTTTGGTGACAGGTTGCGTGTTTCAGACTTGCGAGAGTCAGAAAAATGAGATAACTACTAATTTAAAATTTATTTAGATTTAAAATGATAATTCGTCATGTAAAATTTAAAATTATTTGTTTTTATGTCAATTAGCGTTTTTAATCAATCAACTCCATAAAACATCGTTTGTAGTCACTTTTAACACATAATCACATGTTAAGTGATTGTTTGTCACAATTTGGAGTGTGTACTTTTGGTTTTGCGCAGTTTTAATGAAGTATTTGTGTGTTGTGGTGGTTGTGGTGGGAGGTTGTGTGTTTCAGACTTGCAAGAACCAGAAAAATAGAGATATCTATCATTTAAGCAATTTCCGAGTTTATTTTGATCAAAATTGATAATTCGTCAGTAAAATTACAAAATTGTTGTATTGCATGTCAATTAGCGTTTTTAAAATCAATCAACTCCATAAAACATCGTTTGTAGTCACTTTTTACACAGAATCACATGTTTAAGTGATTTTTTTCAAATTTGGAGTGTTTACTTGTAGTTTTGTACAGTTTTAATGAAGTATTTGTGTGTTTTCAGGTGGTTTGGTGAGAGGTTGCGTGTTTCAGACTTGCAACAGTCAGAAAAATGAGATAACTACTAATTTAAGCAATTTAGGAGTTTGTTCAGATCAAAATTGATAATTCGTCAAGAAATTTTAAAATTATTTGTTTATCATGTCAATTAGCGTTTTAAATCAATCAACTCAAAAAAACATCGTTTGTAGTCACTTTTTACACAGAATCACATGTTAAGTGATTGTTTGTCACAATTTTTAGTGTGAACTTGTGTTTTGTTCAGTTTTAATGAAGTATTTGTGTGTTTTGAGGTGGTTGTGGTGAGAGGTTGTGTGTTTCAGACTTGCAACAGACAGAAAAATAGAGATAACTATCATTTAAGCAATTTTACGAGTTTATTTAGATAAAATTGATAATTCGTCATGTAAAATTACAAAATAGTTGTATTGCATGTCAATTAGCGTTTTATAAATCAATCAACTCCATAAACATCGTTTGTAGCCACTTTTTACACAGAATCACATGTTTAAGTGATTGTTTGTACACAATTTGGAGTGTGTACTTGTAGTTTTGTTCAGTTTTAATGAAGTATTTGTGTGTTTTGTGGTGGTTGTGGTGAGAGGTTGCGTGTTTCAGACTTGCAACAGACAGAAAAATAGAGATTACTTATCATTTAAGCAATTTCACGAGTTTATTTAGATAAAATTGATAATAAGTCATGTAAAATTACAAATTAGTTGTATTGCATGTCAATTAGCGTTTTTATAAATCAATCAACTCCATGAAGTATCGTTTGTAGCCACTTTTTACACAGAATCACATGTTTAAGTGATTGTTTGTCACAATTTGGAGTGTGTACTTGTGGTTTTGTTCAGTTTTAATGAAGTATTGTGTGTTTTGTGGTGGTTTGGTGAGAGGTTGCGTGCTTCAGACTTGTAATAGCCAGAAAAATAGAGATACCTACTTATTTAAGCAATTTTAGGAGTTTATTCAGATCAAAATTGATAATTCGTCAATAAAAATACAAATTAAATAACATGTAAGTGATTGTTTAACACAATTTGGAGTGTGTACTTGTAGTTTTGTACAGTTTTAATGATATTTGTGTGTTTTGTGGTGGTTGTGGTTAGAGGTTGCGTGTTTCAGACTTGCTACAGCAAGAAAAATAAATATTACTTATCATTTAAGCAATTTCACGAGTTTATTTAGATAACAATTGATAATAAGTCATGTAAAATTACAAAATTAGTTGTTTGCATGTCAATTAGCGTTTTAAAAATCAATCAACTCCATAAAGCATCGTTTGTAGCCACTTTTTACACAGAATAACATATGTAAGTGATTGTTTGACACAATTTGGAGTGTGTACTTGTAGTTTTGTACAGTTTTAATGATATATTTGTGTGTTTTGAGGTGGTTGTGGTGAGAGGTTGCAAGTTTCAGACTTGCAACAGACAGAAAATAAGATATCTTATCATTTAAGCAATTTCACGAGTTTATTTTGATAAAAATTGATAATAAGTCATGTAAAATTACAAAATTAGTTGTATTTCATGTCAATTAGCGTTTTTAAATCAATCAACTCCATAAATATCGTTTGTAGCCTTTCTTACACAGAATAACATGTTTAAACGATTGTTTGTCACAATTTGGAGTGTGTACTTGTAGTTTGTACAGTTTTAATGAAATTTTTGTGTGTTTTGAGGTGTTTGCGGTGAGAGGTTGCTTGTTCCAGACTTGCAACAGACAGTAATGTAGAGATTTTATCATTTAAGCAATTTCACCAGTTTATTTAGATTAAAATTTATAATTAGTCAAGTAAATTAAAAATTAGTTGTATTTCGTGTCAATTAGCGTTTTATAAATCAATCAACTCCATAAAGTATCGTTTGTAGCCTTTTCTTACACAGAATAACATGTTAAACGATTGTTTGACACAATTTGGATTGGTACTTGTGGTTTTGTTCAGTTTTAATGAAGTATTTGTGTGTTTTGTGGTGGTTGTGATGAGAGGTTGCGTGTTTCAGACTTTTAAGAGCCAGGAAATTAGAGATAATTACTCATTTAAGCATTTTTAGGAGTTTATTCAGATCAAAATTGATAATTCGTCAAGAAAAATTACAAAATTAGTTGTATTGCATGTCAATTAGCGTTTCATAAATCAATCAATTCCATAAAGTATCGTTTGTAGCCACTTTATACACAGAATAACATATGTAAGTGATTGTTTGACACAATTTGGAGTGTGTACTTGTAGTTTTGTACAGTTTTAATGATATATTTGTGTGTTTTGAGGTGGTTGTGGTGAGAGGTTGCAAGTTTCAGACTTGCAACAGACAGAAAATAGAGATAACTACTCATTTAAGCAATTTTAGGAGTTTATTCAGATGAAAATGATAACTCGTCAATAAAAATTACAAAACTAGTTGTATTTCATGTCAATTAGCTTTTTTAAATCAATCAACTCCATATAATATCGTTTGTAGCCTTTTCTTACACAGAATAACATGTTTAAACGATTGTTTGTCACAATTTGGAGTGTGTACTAGTAGTTTGTACAGTTTTAATGAAATTTTTGTGTGTTTTGAGGTGTTTGCGGTGAGATTTTGCTTGTTCCAGACTTGCAACAGACAGAAAAGTAGAGATTTCTTATCATTTAAGCAATTTCAACAGTTTATTTAGATTAAAATTTATAATTAGTCATGTAAAATAAAAATTAGTTGTATTTCATGTCAATTAGCGTTTTATAAATCAATCAACTCCATAAAGTATCGTTTGTAGCCTTTTCTTACACAGAATAACATGTTTAAACGATTGTTTGACACAATTTGGAGTGTGTACTTGTAGTTTTGTACAGTTTTAATGATATATTTGTGTGTTTTGAGGTGGTTGTGGTGAGAGGTTGCAAGTTTCAGACTTGCAACAGACAGAAATTAGAGATTTCTTATCATTTAAGCAATTTTACCAGTTTATTTAGATTAAAATTTATAATTAGTCAAGTAAAATTAAAAATTAGTTGTATTTCATGTCAATTAGCGTTTTATAAATCAATCAACTCCATAAAGCATCGTTTGTAGCCTTTTCTTACACAGAATAACATGTTTAAACAATTGTTTGTCACAATTTGGAGTGTGTACATGTAGTTTGTACAGTTTTAATGAAGTATTTGTGTGTTTAGAGGTGGTTGTGGTGAGAGGTTGCGTGTTCAGACTTGCAACAGCAAGAAAAATTGAGATTATTTTTCATTTAAGCAATTTTAGGAGTTTATTCAGATCAAAATTGATAATTCGTCAAGAAAAATTACAAAAATATTTGTATTTCTTGTCAATTAGCGTTTTTTAAATCAATCAACTTCATAGAATATCGTTTGTAGTCACAGTTTTAATGAAGTATTTGTGTGTTTTGAGGTGGTTGTGGTGAGAGGTTGCGTGTTCAGACTTGCAACAGCCAGAATAATAGAGATTACTACTCATTTAAGCAATTTCAAGAGTTTATTTGAATACAAATTCATAATAAGACGTGTAAAATTACAAAATTAGTTGTATTGCATGTCAATTAGCGTTTTATAAATCAATCAACTCCATAAGGCATCGTTTGTAGCCACTTTTTGCACAGAATCATATGTTTAAGTGATTGTTTGTCACAATTTGGAGTGTGTTTTGTTCAGTTTTAATTAAGTATTGTGTGTTTTGTGGTGGCTGTGGTGAGAAGTTGCGTGTTGTTGCCATGATTGCAGTCATGACCCGTCCTTGCGAATCAGTCGTCTCGTCAGCCTGTACAAAAATATCCTTCTCCTTCAATTGCTCTTTAATCTTGGAGCAAATTGTTTCACATTCCTCCTCCATACACTTTGTTAGCGTTGTCTGGCTTGGCAGGTTGTTTCACCTTGGCCAAAGGGATGTTGTAGGCCAGGGCTATTCAATTAGTTTTCCAATTTATTATATATATATAAATTATTCATTTTAAGTATATGCACAAATATAAATAATTTTAATAGGAATATATATACTTAATAGCCATTAAATGTAATCGAAAATTTAAAAAAGTAACATTCAAATAGTTTCAAGCTATGATTTCATTTAAGGATTTCTATGATTAACTCTTAAAGGATTAAAATGGAAACAGCTCTGCGTTCAGAAATAGTAAACGGCATATAAAAATGCTAATAATCAGAGAGCTTCATACAATTGCTTGATCTCCCTCAATCATGGAAACAGAGGATTTTTCGGTCGACGTGTGGTATAATTGATAGTGCCAAATTTACAGCTCAGTTTCAGATTTCTGCTCGTTTACTTAGATTTTATTACCCTTGCAATAACTGTGGGGCTTTATTCAACTCAATCATTCATGCCTTTGCTGAATGTCCTGTTCTTATGGTAGTCAAGCGTTTTATTCAAATAAATGTGTGCGAAAATGAAATAATTACCTCAAATCTTATAAAAGCTTTTATTTTGTTTGGTGTTTATAAACGTAAATATAATGCCCCCCCTATCCAAAAAGCTATTGACACAGCACTTTTAAATATAAAATCGTTAGTTGCAAAAAAAATTACGACAAACTCTTACATCGAGGTCGAGGACCTAAGGGCAATAATCATTGGAGCCGCCGCCCGCTACTCAGCTCTGCAAATTAAGATTCCGAACGCAACATCAGATGATTGGAAATGGGCTGGAAATGTCGTCCGATTCGTACCATCGAGATCAATTCATTTTTTAAAATCAGCCAAGAGGATCTTAAGAAAATATCGTCGCTTTTTAAGGAACAAATAAATTGTCATTTTATATTAAGGTCATCACTTTTTAACAGTAAATTTGAACTATAACGTTCATTCATGTTTTTACGCAACTGTTGAAGAGAGTTTTATTTATTTATATATTTATTTATTTATTTTATATATATTTATTTGTATTTTTAGTGTAATTGTATTGCATTGTTACAAATACTGAATAAAACTTCGTGACCGAAAAAAAAAAAAAATGCTAATAAATGTTAACATCCCAAACTATCACTTCTAACCAATTTACACAAATAGTTTTACCTTTTCATTTTTAATAAATTATTTATTCATGGCAATACAATGCATATTTTTCGGTAATTTATTTTAAAATGCCAATAACAGTATCTAAGATAATCCAGAATTAAACCATTTTATTTATAGTATGTACTGTTATTTGAAAGTAGAACTTTGTATTCACTTACTGTCGTAAAAATTGACAACACAATGTTTTTATATTAAATAGCTTCCTAACAGAATCTTTGATCGCAAAATTGTGCAGGTCAACAAAGAATCTATTCTTATATTCCTTTTATATTTTTTGTCTTATCTTTATATAATTGATAAAAAAGTATTCTCATTAATCAGGAAATCAAATGTGTTATTTTGTATAATATACCTATGTAAATATTGAAACAAACATACTATGCGAGTACTTACTGGATTCTTTCTCGTAGTAGGTATTTAAACTCAAAAAAGGAAAGCCAAATTCATTCCTTTTCTTCTTAGTGTCTCATCTAATATCCAATACCTCGATTCATCTACAGATCTTTATATTCTAAATGAACATCCCTTAATATATCCTTGGTATGATGTAATTTTTGTTAGTCAAGAAGGAGAACTGATAATTTCTCTAGACAACATTTAATTGAATTATCTAATTATTATTTTCATTAATTTGCGAAAAAACATATTACTCAAGTAATTTACAAATATGATTTAAACATATGATTGAAATATACATCTAAAAGGCATGTACGGTTATAAATTCAACCAATATTCAGGTTTGTCAAATTTTTCTTTGAAAGGAATGCTTATTTAGTTTTATTTATAATCGTTAACATAAAATATAAGATATTAAAAATATATATATTCATGAAGAAAATTTTATTTAAGTATTTTTTAAATAAACAGTAATTTAAATGACCCTTTACACTGTCATAAAATTTGTAGCTGCACTTCTTCATCCCATGAGGATCCAAAACAGACAGACTCATAATGAAAATGTTTGTAAAGGTAGGTTGTGTCGATTAGAAAGGGACCGGAATGCGTGTCAATAAGGAGTATTGAGTTTCTTGAAATATACAACCATCACTTGATTTTACTATTTATGCAAAAAATATATATTAAATCATAAAACAATAACAACCAATGGATACAACTCTGAGAACAATTAATCTAAAAGTCATATATGGGTATAAACTGAATATGTTGCATCAGTCTACGTATAATCCATTCATGTTAAAAGAGAGTTATCATTTTAAAATAACATTCTTTCGATATTGAAGAAAAAATGTATTTTTTGTGACATTTTATCTACTTTAATGTATGTGACGAAATATCTCTAGATAATTTAATAAAAAATTAAACACTCATGTATATATGTATATATATATGATATTAAATGGTAAACAATTTAAATTATATGGTGCAATAAATAACTCTCTTTATTGTAATAAATAACGTGATGTCATTACTTCTTCAGGGTTCCATTATACTTTTGCCTCTCTCTTTTTCCTCGGCAGTAGCTTTGTCTTCCTAGTAATTTATATTGAATTTGGAGAAATCCCATCAGGTTCCGAAACAGACAGTCTCATCATGAAGGCGTATGTAAAGGAGTCGAGAGGTTAAGACCCCCAGAAGTTGGAGGAAGACTGCCCTATTGTCTAGTTTTCTTCATACAATTCGAGGTCGAGAATGAATTTAATTATACAACCATCAACAACGAATTCGATAAAAATTATGTCGCCCTCACCAACCTCGAGGCTGAAAGAAACAGCTGCAGTCGTCGGCTTCGGTTCCCCTCAATAGAAAGCAAAGAGACCCACCTCTCCTCTATAGTTGCACTTCCAACCCGCATCTGGGCATTTTCATCCTCCTTGGTTCTATTCAAATGTAGAACACTTGTGGTCACGTGTCTTGGGGATGCCTTTGGGTCTTTGAACTTCTTGGGGCCACACTAGTAGTGTCCAAACCTCATCCGATGGGTACGGAAATCGTCGATAGGCTCAACCTTAAAGATTTCCTCGAACTCTTCCATGACTAGAGGCTCCTCGGCCTCTACGAACTTATATGTGCTGGAACTCCACAGTAAAACATAAAGTTCCGGATCAGGCCCGGCTACAGGCCCAGGCTTTTGGGAGGGCCCTACAGTTGTTATAGGGGGGCACAGTTGGCACATTCATTAAAAAATCGGGCCCACGTCACTCAGTGGGTGGGCAGGCCTGGCCCCCTCAGGCCCGCCCATCCCACTGGGCCTGTTCCGGATCAATCCAGTCAGGTTCGCCTTCTTCCTTCCGTAATTGATCCTGATTCTCCCCGAGCTCGAGTTCAGGGCATAGCTCTTGAAGCTCCGGAAACTTCAAGGTGTAACACGAATTCTTAACGTAGAGGATCCTAAATATAAACGGAGGAGGGTTTCTCTCCATTCATAGGATCCCAGAAAAGTAAACATTCTTCCTAGGATTTGACTTCACATTTATATTTTGTTGCTATGAACTAACACTATTTATTATTATCATAACAATAAGAAGCATAAAGAATATTATTCTAAAATAACATTGCAAAGATTGTTAGTGTTTAGGTTTAGTGAGTAGATATATAAAATAAAGCATTTCCTTAGTTTTCTTCAATATCGCTGACTTTGTTGCATGTATTAAAAAATGTAGCATGTGGCAGGGTTTATTTGATTTTTTTCTTCAGCTTTGATTATTACAAACTACTTACTAAAAGTAAGATGTAATTGTGTATCTAGCCAATACACTTTTTCTAAGCAACGTAGAGAACTTAAGTATAAGAATCTCATGTGGAGCACCCTTCTTGGCGAGAGACGAGGTAGCTCGAAAAGCGAGAAAAATGATAGCATAATCAGTGGTAGTCAGATTGTCTTGGGACCGTCTGGGTGGCATTACAACCAACCCTGGTTTTGAAATGTTTACAAGGATTTACAACCCTTTCAGTTTCAAAACCCAGCCTTTTGCAACGGCGTGCATTCTTGCTCTCAGGTTTTTACCTCAGATGGCCAACAAGCCTTGGTTTTCCTGAGTTTATGAATGACAGGAACTTAGTAGTACCGTGTAGAGCCCATAGGGGTTTTCAATTTGTTCCCCTCTTGTAACGGGTGCGAACCAGCTATAGTTTTATTTTTTTATTTCATTTACAAGCTACCAAAGGTTTTCTATTAATTTTTCCTTTGACGGAGTTCCACCTACATCGGTATAAGGTGATAAAAGGTCCAGCAACCTAAACACCGGTTCCAACAACTAGCGAGACATATCTGCAACATAAAGTCTGTCAGTTATCTTGGAGTGGAGACACTAGACAACCAGACTCCATTTGATTTTTCCTAAGACGGTTGCAATAAGTAATTGTACGACATATCAGACTCTCTTATCCCATCAGTGATGCAAGTGGTAAAGGTCAAGTCCTTTACCAGGGGGAGTGTCACGATAGATCGAACAGGGTCCGATATTACGAACCATCACTAGTCAGCTTACTTGAGGAATAAACAAACTCTAAACGTCCTCCGTCAGCTGTTGAAAAAGGCGCAATAACATGAAAACATATTATGTAAACAATCGAAATATAGTATTGATAATACTTTCAAAGAAGTAACATATCGTTCTTATTATTTATTGTGTTTATTGTATTGATATAAATACGATCTTAGCATCGTGGTTTAATTAATTTGTTAGTGGAGATTCGCAGACCCCTATCAGCGCGGTCTGCTTCATTACAATGATGCTGCCAGAAGTATTATGGATTCAATAGATCAAACAACAGAAGAGTATAGAGCAGTAATGGCAATATACTTTCATAAAGCGTTTGACAGTATTTGTCACAGCTATATTATTAAAATGTATGGCCAGTATGGCTTTAGCCCAATGGTTGTAAATATGATAGTTATATGCTTTCGTGAAGTTTACACTACATACGGTAAGAAGGGTCAAAGTTTCCAAATTAGAAAAGGTTACCGCAAAGGTGATCCTCTGGCTCCCAGTGTGTTCATTTTTGCTTTTGATCAACTGATTAGGAAAATCGATTCTTCCCAAGAAATAAAAGGAATCAGATATGGCCCAGTAAGTAACAAAATACAAGCCTATGCAGATTATATGACTACTTTATATTCAGGTACCACTAAAGAAATTGAAAAGTCTGTACATGAAAGTCTAAAAATAATAAAAACTCTGGGTAAAGATTCTGGCTTGAATATTAATTTTTCTAAAACAAGTATAATTTCAAATACTGGAAACAATCTACATTCCTTAAACGTAAAAATCCTTCAAGAACTTGATGTTTTGGGTTATAATTTCTTTTGGACAATCTCATGTCAAGTTAATTTTTAAGAAAATTTAATATAAATCAGACAGTCTATGGCGGGTTTTAGCACTCTCATTAATTGGAATATAACGTCCCGAATCCAGGTTCAGAATTCATTAATATTTCCTAAAGTTATACACCTGTGGAGGGTCACTCCTTATGACAATAAACTAATAAAGAAAATATTTGTGTTCATCGTTCATTTTCGGAAAGGGGTTTCTTCCTATTTATCTTGGAAAAGAATAGTGTGTCCGAAAAGGTTTGGAAGCTGGAAGAGACTTGGAAGGCATTTCTCTTTTCGTGGTTTAAGAGACTGAATTGTGAAGACTCGTCATGGACGAATACAATAGTTTCTAAAATGGAATATGAGGGGTAAATGTCCTTTAAAAAAGTGAAAAATAACGGGCCAGGAAAAATTATTGCATGTCTTAAGCTGGTTAATCCTTTTTGGAGTAGTGTTGCAGGGGTAGCATAATTTTTTTCCCACAAAATCCTTCCACTTATGGGGTGGCAAAAACCGCTAAAGAATAATAACCGATTGAATTTCCTGAAAGGCACGTTTTTAAAGAAGAAGTTTGATTCTTTGGGAGAAATATTTTATTGTAATTTAGAAGAAACTTTTATCGAAGCACTTAAGAAGCGAAGAATTTTAAGTACAATTGAAATAACAAGCAGATAAATTGGACCTTGGGATTGTTTTTTAAATTTTATTAGTTTTTTTTAAATAAAAGCCAACGTCTCCTACAATTAACGAACGATATTAAATGTAAATATTTGAGGCAAATTGAGAGGCACCGTGATAAGGTAAATGAAAATTATCCCATGAGCCAAATTATAAAAAGTCTATCAAATAAAAAGTTTGATCACAGTTTATATTGTTTCGATATAGAATTCTATCAAACATCATCACTACAAGCAATATCCATGGGAAAACACTTGAAGAAAGGCTTTGCTTCTTTTGTAAGCTATAAAAAGAAACTCTGAGTCATTTGTTAGCTGAATGTGAAGCCACTTGATTTGTCCGTGATAAAATTGTATTAAGAGTTTACTCCAATTTGGATATTATTTTAAGACGAAGCCACTTTTCCTTTTTATATGTCGGCCCTTTTCAGGAGGAAATAAACTTAAAATTTCGTCCAAAAAAGGTTTGGCCTTTATGACCTTTTGAAAATCACGATTTTCATCATTTCTAATGGTTCAGGCCGTTATCTTCGTGCAAAGTAAGAATAACCACATATGTCAGTAGTATTTTTTTTCTACTGTATCTGTTCATTTCAAATCCGTTTTATATTTGTTTCGAGTTTATTGACTATAATCAATATGCAATATATTTTTGGTATATGTCAATGCATTTCAGAGCAGTTTTTCGATATCTGGCATGAAAGTAAAGAAAACATCACTTTAGTAGGACAAGGAAAGATCATATTAAATAACTACTTTTAGGTTATTCATTGAGGTTGCATTAAATATTATTGTAATTTGTTACAAAGAAAAAAAACAGGTCTGCCTTTATATTTGCAAGTTCCTTAAATAATTTGATAACAATATTGGAATGTAATTTTCCAAATCACAGTAACTCTCTAAAAGATACAATTATTTTTGACACTTGTAAATAATTATATGTAAATGAAAGGGATACCTGTTTTTTCTTCGTAACAAATCACGGACTGATGATACAACTGTGTTCATGGACAGCGATAGAGCTATTTTCACAGGAACAAATTTTACACGGCTTAAAACGCACGCCTTATATACACATTCATAAACATGAGGGGGGGGGGGAGAGTCAAGAGTGACGTCACCATCAACAATCGTCAAATAATAGAGCCTCCACTGATCATAGTTGGGAATCTATTTTTTTGATTGTCATGAAAGCATTCTGGCCTAGACTTCAAACTTGTTGGAGATCCCTCGATCCCTTCTTTCCTCCATCCCTCCTTTTATCTTTCCGGGACTCTGGGATAAATGCCTTGGACACCAAGAAACGAGTCTCTTCCCTCCCTCCCATTAAGAGACATATTCCCCTCACCTCGACTTTGTGAGTGGAGTCCTACCCCTCGTCGGTCTTCGTAAGTCAAAGGAGTTCCTTCCCTCATCTTCGTTAGAGAGCTCCCCGTCCCTCCTCTTCGTGAATGGAGCCCTCCCCCTTGTCAGACTTCGTTAGAGAGCTTCCCATCCCTCGTCTTCGTTAGAGAGCTCCCCGTCCCTCCTCTTCGTGAATGGAGTCCTACCCCTCGTCGGACTTCGTTAGAGAGCTTCCCATCCCTCGTCTTTGTTAGAGAGCTCTCCGTCCCTCCTCTTCGTGAATGGAGTCCTACCCCTCGTCGGACTTCGTTAGAGAGCTTCCCATCCCTCATCTTCGTCCAAGGAGTTCCTTCCTTCGTCTTTGGCATAGGGTTCCCCGTCCCTCCTCTTCGTTAATGCAGTCCTGCCACTCGTATTCATGAATGGAGCCCTACCCCTCATCTTCGTGATTGGAGTTCCGTCTTCCATAACCTCCTCCATATTGAAGACTTTTTTCTCTTTTTTGGAGTTTGCTATGGACGCCTCAGTCCTGTATTTCTATGAAATAAGTATCATGATGTCCTGATGAATCTAACAGTCCAAAGGACATGAGGATCATAAAATCTCGGTGAAGGAGCCTTGATCATCAAACCTAACAGGACTACCCTCCCCCCAGACTAACGCACCCCGGACTATCACCCCCCGTGCCATTTACTCCCATTACTAATATTTTTTATTCCATGAAGTCTGCTTATGAGTTAACTATGTTTTTTTGTGTGACAATTGACCAGTTTAAAATTTGAATGTAATCAGATAAAATAATAATAATACTTTAGTTTATCATTATTTAATAAATCTTATGTTTCTCATTTCAAATCACGCAATAATTGTAACTGGTCACCAAACTTATCAAAATTAGTATTAATTTTTATTTATTATCTAAGATATGTCTTTTAAATGATTAAGCTAATAAAATTTTACTTTAACATGACTTGAAAGAGTTTTTACTATGGATATATGGTCTCTTTTACAAAATTTCTTACAAATCCAAGAAGTTATATGCGTCACTTTGAAATACATCATTTTAAATACTTTTTCACTAGTGCTTTATCACTATTTACACTTTATTGAATTTAACGTGAATGCATGTTATAAATATATAAATAAAAATTATAGTTTAAAATTTATACAGTAAATAAAGTCAATAAAAAAATTATGGTTTTAAAAAATCAAGTATAAATATAATCAAAATCTACTGATATAAAATATATAATTAAAATGTTTAGGAAATAATGATTTTCATTCAATTTAAGATTTAAAAAATTGTAGAACCGTTGTAAAAACTTCAGATAGGGAGAGGTCCTCTCGGAGCAGGAGGGGAAGTACCGAAAGATGTCACCCGTAAATCGTTGCTTGAATACGGAATCCTTATGTAGAGCGCCATGTAACGAGCTGCTGCTGATATGAGTGGCTTTTAGGCTTCCCCCATAATTAAGATATTATCTTATCAATTTATTATATTATAATACTGACATAAATTAAATGTTACTATAGATGAGAAAAAATATTTTAAACGAATTTACTGTTCCTACATTTTAATTCATGAAAGTAATTAATTTATATTAGATGGCAAATAAATTTCATTCACAATTTATTATATTATAATACAGAAATAAATTCAATATTACTTTAGATGATAAATAAATATTTTAAACGAATTTACTTTTCCGACACTTTAATTCCCCCTCATTCTTTCTGAGGGATTCCAAACATTAGAAACGTTGAACTTTTTGACTCTTCTTCGCACTACTGCAACTCAAACATGTGCTGAGTCGGTCATTGGCTTACTTCCTGGAAAAGGTCATCTCACCCATTTACTCCCCTCTCCTAGCATCTCATCTCAGCTTTCATCTACTCCCACCCCTGAGAAGCATGAGTTCTATCTCTTGATCGATTTCTTCCCTGATATTGAACTGGAAGTAATAAAAAGTAGCAGCACTAGAGTCGGCCAACTACATCCTTTAAGTTCTAGACGTCCCTCAAGTCGGCCTTGTGCCAGCTAAAAGTTTTGCTGAAAGCCCGAACCTTTTTGACTGAGGCGTCCAATAGCAAACTCCAAAAAAGAGAAAAAAGTCTTCAATATGGAGGAGGTTATGGAAGACGGAACTCCAATCACGAAGATGAGGGGTAGGGCTCCATTCATGAATACGAGTGGCAGGACTCCATTAACGAAGTCCGACAAGGGGTAGGACTCCATTCACGAAGAGGAGGGACGGAGAGCTCTCTAACAAAGACGAGGGATGGTAAGCTCTCTAACGAAGTCCGACGAGGGGTAGGACTCCGTTCACGAAGGGGAAGGACAGGGAGCTCTCTAACGAAGACAAGGGATGGGAAGCTCTTTAACGAAGTCCGACGAGGGGTAGGGCTCCATTCACGAAGAGGAGGGACGGGGAGCTCTCTAACGAAGATGAGGGAAGGAACTCCTTTGACTTACGAAGACCGACGAGGGGTAGGACTCCACTCACAAAGTCGAGGTGAGGGGAATGTGTCTCTTAATGGGAGGGAGGGAGGAGACTCGTTTCTTGGTGTCCAAGGCATTTATCCCGGAGTCCCGGGAAGATAGAAGGAGGGATGGAGGAAGGAAGGGATCGAGGGATCTCCAACAAGTTTGAAGTCTAGGCCAGAATGCTTTCATGACACTCAAAAAAATAGATTCCCAACTATGATCAGTGGAGGCTCTATTATTTGACGATTGTTGATGGTGACGTCACTCTTGACTCTCCCCCCCCCTCATGTTTATGAATGTGTATATAAGGCGTGCGTTTTAAGCCGTGTAAAGTTTGTTCCTGTGAAAATAGCTCTATCGCTGTCCATGAGCACAGTTGTATCATCAGTCCCAAATCACAATAGTATTTAATGCAAATTGATATTTTCTTTACTTTCATTCCAAATATCAAAATTATAAAAACTGTTGTGAAATGCATTGACATTTACCAAAAATATATAACATATTGATTATAGTCAATAGACTCGAAACAAACCAAAAATATAGCTGCTTAGATAGAACACTTAAAATGATCAACTTTTTGAAATATAAATCCAATTTTTTCAAATAGTAAGAAAGATATTGAAATTATAAAAACTGATTTCAAATGCATTGACATACTATTAAAAAAATACTCCTGACATTTGTGGTTATTCTTACTTTGCACGGAGATAACTGGGCCTGAACCATTAGAAATTATGAAAATCGTGATTTTCAAATAAAAGGCCATAAAGTCCAAACCTTTTTTCGGACGATATAATTGAGTGGCATTTTTGGAATCTACGTAAAAATGGGACTCAAATTAGAAATTTCAGCCCAGGGGCAAAATCCTGTTACATAGTGCTATGTATAATATGTATTATTAATATTTTTGGTATATATATTTAATAAATCTACAAGTATACAAATCAGGCAAATATTATGGTCTTGAGAAGTCCTATATTGCCCCCCCCCCCAAGTTTCTGAAATGAATATTAAAATATTAATTTTGCACAACAAAACAAAAATAGCATTTTATAAAATAAGAACACTTCTTTCAGAGTCGAAGACCACTTTTAATATGAATCACTCGTCACAAATATAGTATTATGTTCAGATGCTAGTTTTAGCCCTTTAGTTATGGTCTTAAATGAAATTACTTAAAAAATGACAGTAAAAGTCCCGCTTGAGAGGGCAAAGATGCGATTCCAGCTGAAGTCCTCCTCGATCATGATGACATGTAGACCTTTTGAATGTTGATGAGTCACACGAACTTGAAGGCATGCTCCTTGGGGGAATGCAGGTAGTTGTGGTTACAGTTAAGGATCTGGATACGGTATGGGAAGTATAATGAGGGAAGAGAGATTAATTATTTAGCCAGGCAGTTAGTTGTCCACTTTGCGTTCACCCAGGAGTAGCTGCAGACTTGGGAACAATTTGTACAGTCCTCTGCGTCCAAACACTCTTCAAGTCTTCAAGTTTTTATTGGCTTCTTTGAATCTGGGTATTTCCTTCTGTTCAATTGGAGAATGAAGGGTATTTTACGAAATAAGATAACTTGTTGTCTGGTTTGTAATCAATATATGCCATAAGGAATTCGAGGGGCAATTTCAAAACTCAAATATGGCATAATTGACGGAAGTTGCAGTTTTAAAAAAACACATGCGATGTCTTCCTTGAAAACTCTCCCGAGCGACTCTACTATGATTATGGAAGGGATATTCTTAATTTGCCTCAGCTCCTGCAATACCTCCTTTCTATCGGGATGACGTAGGAATTCACTAAGGACAAAGATAGCCGGAGTGCGGATCCGAAAGTGATGCATTGGCGAGAAATGTGCTTCCGGAATAATGGAGACTGAAGTTTTTAGCCAGAAAAGCTCAAAAGGAAGAGCTTCAGTACACAACTATCATTCCTTGGTCATCTAGAAGCTAATTTCCAATTACCCATGAAATCTTTCGATGATCCCATTAGCCGTCCATAACCAACTCTGCCTTGATGCAAGTCAGTTGTATTATGCTTCAGCTCATCGGGTAGTCCTGCCCAAAATGGTTTTACACTCCTTCCAAGTTATGGGGAAGCTAGGTCTTTAACAGCTTCAACACTACCGGCAAGTGGCTCCGAGAAAGGTGATGTTTGGGGAAGTTTAATTGCTTTAGAACTTCCTGATAAGGAATATGTACCGAATTGGCCTCTGAAACTTAGTGAAGATCTTATAAAGAAGTTGCCGGCGCTTTTCCCATGATATCACCAAGGTACAAAACAACTCTGGGCGAATCTCTAAATAGCTTATCCATAAATCGTTGTAAGGATTGAAAAGTGTTTTTGAGTCCGAATGCTATCTGCATGAACTAAAAAAGAGTGCAGCACTGGACCTTTGGTGTATGTCTTGAGGATTTAAAAAAAACATATTTGGTAGTCTATCTTTATGAAGTCCAGCTTGCTAAAGACTTGGGAGCTCTCTGGGTCCTGTGAAAATCCCTCGAGGTCGAACATCCGATTGAACATCAAAAGTCCCCACACAGGGTATTTTCTATACGGCTTTTCCATGATGGGGACTGCGGAAGATATTAAAAAATTCTTGCCTCGGAGGCCTTAAGGAATGATAACTTTGGTTTACTGAGCCTCCGGGCTTGGGCAAAATATGGAAGACTCAGAGACACTATCGCGTGTCGGACTGAGTGGAGAATAGAAACTTGGGAATCAAACATGAGAGGGAAGAGATTTCCATGAGATGCATGGAGAATGATTGTGCAAACCTTTGTACACAATATACATTAGATGCCATTCTGATGTGGAGGAAAGAGGTCAGCTGTGAATGGTGTTGTTCCAATTGCTTCAGTTATATTTTAGGAGGATGCAGAGCGAAAAGAACCTTCATATTATCTGAAAAAAGGAAATATATATGAAAATTAATTTCAAATATTGGCATAAGTAGTGATTTAAATGTAAGCATTAAATGAACTAAAAAGTATACAAAACCAAAATCACCTGATATTATGCATATATATTTACAATATCATATTTACAACGGCAAATCAAACATTGTTATGATTGTATTTTAAAACATTATTTAATAAATAAATATATTTTTACATTATAAATAATCTACATACACCTTAACTGTTCGTTTAATGACAATTTATTTTCAATTGATTATCAAAGTATTTTATACAACCAAAAGTAGCCAATATACATTTTAAGCAAAATTATTATGTCTCTCATACTTTCATTTCATCATATATGTTGATAAAATTGCTACAGCTTAATTTAATACTCAATTAAAAGCCATGCAAGCATTTGGAGTCATTACCGAACTTGACTTTGAGTGAAGAATCAATGTTATGGTATTAATTTTATAAATTAATATTAAGCAAAATACTAAGATCAAACTAGGGTTAAATAGAATACATTCATTTTACGAGAAATATACATTGAGACAAACAGGACGTTGCCACATAATAATTTCAGGACCTATTTTGGACGATTATTTGAATTGCTTAATTCCTGAGAAATAATGTTTCAAATTAAAAAAAGATAGAAGAAATTTAATTTTGAACTTTATATGAAATCAATAAAGAGAGGTTCTGGAAACAATTTTTTAAACCAGAGTCACATTGAATAGTCAGTCACATTTCGTTCAATATGACATAATTCAGCCGGCTTCCATAACTCATCCATATGCCTTCACGGAGCAGCCTCCATAGAAACGGTTACAGGTATTTTAAATTTCACGACCGCCACTGTCTTGCAGGAGTCGCAGGAATCTCTCAATCTCCTACAGGGTAATCACAGAGGTTGAGTTCAAGGAAGTTATATGACCACATCTTAGGGTCTCATAAGTGTGGGGCGCTGTCATATAGCAAGGCCCCTTGTATGAGGCGATGAGTCCCGTTAAAAAGTGTTCCTCCTTCTAGAGTCTCCAAATGGTCCATCCAGTGAGAACCATATCCCTGAGCATCTCCAAATACATATCCTGGTAGACATCTTTTGAATAGAGCAAGTGCAGTTACATTACACAGCCCTCACTGTTAACGATGTCCACGATCATAAATGCGGCCAGGTTATTTGCCCTAAAAATAATAAAAGATAATATTTTATCAAACACAAATTACCAAAATTAAAGTTATCATTTTTAAGAAAATTGTTATGATGAATGTATTGTTTTGTAAATACGTGACCAAATTGTGTCCGTCTCTCAGATCTGATAAACGAAACTATTTTAGTGCTAAGCATTTCCTACGTTACCATTGCTTCCTCGGACAAATATAAATTAATATGACCGTGGAGATGCTTACCTTGGTAGGACAAAAATTGGGGAGGGTCATTTAGTTTACTAAATAATTATATATTTATCTAGAATATTTTTTATAGAAGAAAAAAATCATATAAAAAGACTTTTATATTAATAAGTAAATAATGAAAGAGCATTTATATATTTAATTCGAAAGTAAAAAAAGTGAAAGTAACGTTCACTCTTATCTGCATGTTTTTTAATGTTCCTTTTGTTGTAACAATTAGCTTTATAAAATACATCGTATAAAAATTTAAAAAGTACCAATAATTACTTCGATTTTCTTATGATTATACTATTAAATGAATTACTGAAAGTTTTTGATACTTTAACTGGCCAGAAATCCTCGTAAGGGTGAGAGAAACAAATCATTTTCCTTAAAGTAATGATGATGGAGTTCACTACCCTACAAAAAATTTGAGTAGTCAGATTTGTGAGACTCTCACTAACTCCATAAGAGTGTCAACATTAGAAATTTAGATTGTATATATTGTGGCGGTTGCTTACTTCTCTCCCTCCTTCAGTCGTATTATCCAGTAAATCCCTTTTGTATCAATATATATTTATACGATGCGTAAATAAAGTTAGTGTATATTATGAGTTCAAAGTGATAACATCTCACACGCTTTAATATAATAATTCTTGCTAATGGCTTTAAGCCCTCACCTACATAAGTTTTCTTGTCACAGTGATGAGTAGTATTATTAAGATACCGTGCCATATTCCTCAGTGAAGTTCGAGTATATATTTTAAAAGATAGTCTAGGGGAGTCGTGAAGCAGTTGTGTAATTGATAGCGACGTCAAAGATCACGATATCCTCAAGTAACGTGTCGTATCCGTCTCACTTGTACCCAATATTCCATGTCTCCTCAGAAGTTGTCCAGTCATCTTGAGCCTGCTCAAACTTTGTTCAGTAGAATTGGACGGTTTTTTAAGTGGAAAAGGCTCGCTCATAGCCTTATGGAGTTCTTCAAACTCCTTGCCGGTTTCTTCCGACGGATTAATATTTTTGAAAGGAAGTTTGCCCTTTATAGTGATGATCGTTTTATAATTGAGTGAGGAGTCAAGTGCTTTTCACCGGTTCTATAATGTACCTCTTCGTTGATCATATTTACTTTTGTCATTACAGGTCGTTATTAGGACCTGTATGCTCATCCTCCCGATAATATATTGAAATAGTATATTTATTTATTACCTTATATATATATATTTAGAAATATAGTTTTTATCATTTAGTGTAAGAAATAATTTTATTTGTAGCTTATTGGGCAATTCCAATTTTAAGTACAAACAACTTTGTACGATTACAAATGGATAACTACGCTATGCAGTAAAATAGAAGACATTAACTAAGTTTTACTGTATTAATGTCCTATTTTATTAATAGAGTAGCTATACATTTGTGTTTGGTCCCTCCCACCATCCCTTTTACATAAATAAATTTTTTCTCGTTTCTTCAGAAAGAGGAAGAATAATAGGGATTTTGGCGGTTTTTAGTTTTGAAAGCGGTGGCGCTAGTGTTGTTATTATTATTTTTTCTGTTTCTAAATAGTGGTGTTTATGTAGTGATGGAACAGGATTAATTAATTAGGACCCTAATTGGGTACGGTTACTTCGATCTCCTACCTGAGCTAGAAACAAAGAGAAACCACACTTCAACACGGCCATCGTGCTAACATTCCTCACAAACCTCTCTATTATTGTACTTATTATAGAAGGATCTGGATCCGCGAGTCCCGTTGAACATATTCATGAGCCGAGTTAGTGCTAGGAGCGACCACATTGATGAAGGAGCTCCCAAACGTCTCGTCTCCTCCTCCGATCATTGAGGAGGAGGATGAGACGGGGCAAATATGATGACTGGAATCATGCCACCCGTCCACTCCCATTCGAGAAATTTGATCCCAAGCAATGATGAATCAATGTAAACAATAACAATAATAAGAAGAAGGCAGGAGCACTCTGGATGACGAATACTTTTTTCCCTTCTTCTTCTATAATAAGTACAAATAATAGAGAGGTTTGTGAGGAATGTTAGTACGATGGCCGTGTTGAAGTGTGGTTTCTCTTTGTTTCTAGCTCAGGTAGGAGATCGAAGTAACCGTACCCTGAAATTATATAAGATTGATTCGGTTATTAATTAAAAATAAACGAATATTTTATTTGTCGTTCATAGTCTTTTATCCGAATCCTATTTTTTATAAATGATCTCCAAGATCATCACGGATATGCAATATAGATATGAAATGTTTATCTCTCTACAACTGACATTTGATAAGCTGACACACTAAAAAAATAGTGATGCGCCGTTCAGGAAGAATTAGTTTGAAAGGAACGAGTACTTGAAATTATATAAGATTGATTCGGTTATTAATTAAAAATAAACGAATAATTTTTTTGTCGTTCATAGTCTTTTATCCGAATCCTATTTTTTATAAATGACTCAAATGAGTGAAAATATTCGTGAGTTACAGTGTTTCCCCCATGAACAAAGTAAAAGTTAATTTTGGCTTCCTTGAGTTAATTACAAAATATACATTCGTTTATGTGCTCTTTTCTATTCAACAAAATGATTCGATCGTGAATTTTTTTTTAACGAACGAAAATATTCAATCTGAATATTTTAAAATATTAATTTTGCCATCTCTATTTTGAAAGGTATTTCTCTTTCTTTCCATTGTTATGGTGTATAAGAGGGCAAGCCAAAGCTGCATCCAGAATATATATTCACCTGCTCGAGCCAAGTGGAAAGAAAGAAAAACTATTTTTAATATAGAACTACAAAATTGAGAAATGATCACCTCATCCTGTGTATGTATAATTTATCAAATGTGTTAGATTTATTACAGATATTTTTATGCTATTATTTGATACCTACCCGTGAAGAGTAATGTATCTCTTTATTGTGAGTTAAGTAAAGGAAATAAAATCTTAATGTTGGTTTCATTTAAAATGTGTAATGATTACACTAATTAATCTCCTTTCTAATTAAATTTACTCATTATTATTGGTGACTGGATTGCTTAACCTTATTTAAAATATCGTAACCCAAATTGACAAATTTTTATAAGTGTAACCATGGTTTTAGCAATTTTTGGAGTCAGGTTTTATATATTTCTACGTAATTACTAAGTGTTTTCGTTTAATTACACTTTACTGTAGAAGAGAAATAAAAAAAGACAGAAAAATTGGCGAAAAGAACACGCATATTAAATTATATTTGACGAATAAATACATATATCTAAAAAGTATTTTCTTTTGCTTGTCATGTGATCTTAGTACTTACTAGAACTGTGATTACTGAATGAACCTTTATTGATAGTATCGAAGGACGGTTTTTAAACATACTTTTGTGTTCTTTTTAATTAACGAATACAGTCACTGATTTATCTTAATCGGTTGCGGTTAGTGTAAGATTCTTGATCTCTCGAAAATGAAATTGTATCTCTCACCGATATCAATTTTATATAATTTGCTGAAAACTACTAATATCGGCATTATATATTTTCTATCGAATCCAATCTCTGAGTACCTCCAGAAATAACTGTTATTAATTATTCATAAGTTTGTAAGAACTTCAATAGAAATCTATTTAAATACTGCCTCATTACGTTGAACTAATAGAGCTTTATCACCAAGCTTGTAAGCTTTGTACTTTTAAAATTCAACTTATGAAATAGGGTTTACTACTATTCTTATAAACTTATTTTATGATGAGGTAGAACTTTCATGCTTTATTATTATTCGGTATTTTGTAATAAACCAAATTGAAAAATTAAATAATAATAGACTTCTTTTTGTTGGTTTCTAAACACTGGCGTTCCCTTCACATGTCTGGGTCATTTTAAAGAGCAGTATTTGCTACTATTGTCAATAAACTTATTTTAAGATGATGAAGAACTTTAATTTCATATCATTATTTGGCATTTTCTCATAAACAAAATTGAAAACTTGAATAAAACTATTTTTGTTGGTTCTAAACATAAACAAATGACACTATTTCATCCTTATTAACAAATGGAGCAAATATTTATTCAATAACATAATTTTGTAGTTCAAGATTTAAAATTTAGTGTAGCAAAATAGTATGTTCGCGCAACCTCATCATTACTGATAAGTGGATTCATTATAATTATCAGACAATTCCTTCGTTCCCCATGACTATTTGTTGTCGTTGTTGAAGAAAGGGGTGTCTGCATTCCTTTTTTCATGAGAAAGGATGAACATAAAGTTTCACACGATGACTAGTCGTTGAAGAGGGGCGAGGGGGGGGGGGGAGGTAAATGGAAGTAATGCTCATTTAGCAATGCTGGGACTAATTGAATTCTTTTTATCTAGTCGTTGGTATATATTATATACTCCTATGAGTGCAGAAGGCTGCTTTTAGGTTGTGGGAAAGGAACTCAAAAAATGTATCTCTCTTTTTCTGTTAGTGGTAAGTATATTTTAATAGGAGCTAGAACATGGCTGTGATTGGCATAGCTGGCTGCTTATACACACAAAAAAAATGTTGGTGCCTGCATGTCCCCCAAAAATTGTATTTCTCTCTGAATGACTGCTTTTAGATCGTGAGAAAGGTACTTAAAAAAATGTGTATGTCTCTTTTTTCTGTTTGTGGTAAGCATATTATAATAGGAGCTAGAACATGGCTATGATTGGCATAGCTGGCTACTCAACACACAAAAGAATGTCCAAAAAATATTGTTTTTCTTTCTGAATTTATTAATATTTTTTATCAGAAGATATTAAATTCTCTCAACCTTTCCTTCAATTTCTCCGATATTTTTTTTGTTATGAGTGATAATATAAAAAACATTTTTATACCCTGACTTGTTATCTGGAAGGTGAAAAAGAAAGAAAAGAAGCGTAAATAATAAAAACAGCGCTTGACAAAATGAAAGGATTGTTCAAGACACTAAGTGTCCTTTTTAATTAGTCTTAGTGAAATTTATAAATGCTTTAACTTAACTAATCTATTATCATTTACCATTGATATAAATTGGATTAAGAGTCCTTGTCTCTTATAGCTGAAAATGAATGTTTTTATTATATGACGATAAATGGATCCCCGTCCTGATGATAAGACGTTCAAACAGACATAATTAAGAAAAATATATTTTGGTGGAGGAGTTTGAGAGAACTACATTTAAACATACTTAGGCTTGTAAGCAATCAGCAAAAAAATGTCAAATTTTGACCATGATTAAAACAAAACATTGGATGTAAGTTTAAAGGAAATAATCGGATCATATTATTTTTACATAGGTAGGTGTGTTTGGGGAATAATGAAAGTAACCCTAATAATACAGCCATTGACGCCATACTATTCATTCATCAAATAAAAAGTACATCACTGGATGTTCAAACTCCTTTCTTTTTTCCATTATGCTCTTATAGCAAACCAAACAAATATTCTAATATATTTAAGGAACTATAATAATAATAGAGCCAGTATTTGTGATTCCTCTGCTGTTTAATCGAGCCATTTACGATCTATACGCCCACAAGAAGTGTGCTTATTATTTATAATATTTAAGGTCTAACTTGCAAGTTTTGCCGCCGCATTACTATAATTTTATGATGATGCGGCGGCCAGATACTTGGATGATGCAACGATGCATAATGAGCCTAGGTCTGTAAACAAAGAGTTAGAGAAATAATATACTTGAGCTTTAATTTATTATATTTATAAGAAATTTTATTTAGTTTTATGTAATGTTAATATTAAGAGGAAGACGGGAAGAAAAAAGAGTTTGAACACCCAGTGACGTCGCATAAAATAAACAAGTAGGTCTGCACGATAATACAATCGTTGTCATTGACGTCTACATCAAGCTTGTAATTCTGAGCAAAATAATAATCAATCAACAAATCTCATGAAAGATTCTTAATGGAACTGCAAGTGGATTGGAATATTTAATACATATTAGTGTTCTTATGTATTCATTAAGACATTTTTTAAATTGTAATCAAAACATAAAAAGATTAAAGGGTGCGATAGCCGTGCGTGTTAAGGTATGTTCAACTCTCAATGCTGGGGGCGCAGGTTCGAATCCCAAGATGAGATGGTCATTTCTGGTCTAACTTATTCAGAAGATCCTAGGTTCGATAGACTAATTTTAATGCTATAATGCCTCTTTATATCCTGTCGGGTGCAATTCTATCGAACCATATAGGCAAAAGAAAAAAGGATAATTTTATTTGTTAATATTAATTAGATGAATCTTTTTGATACTTGTCTAAATTTATATTTAGTCTTATTGTGATTAAATTTATACAATGTCATAAAGTGACTCTAGGGAGATCATGAGTTTTTGTAGCTACTTATTCAAAATATAGTTTCAACTTACTTCAAATTTAATTTAATTTGAGCGTTAGTAACCAGAACACAGATTTTCTTTATCAAAATGCTTATTTAAAATAAAAAACATGATGCTCAGGTATATAAAACTAGTTTTATGATAAGAAGTATAAATTTGATATTCTTAATATAAACTTTAATTTGAAAAAATATACTTTCCATGATAACTTATTGAACGAATCAAAGTTTTATGACAAACAATGTTATAATTTTAAGACTAAAACATATGAAAAATAAGCTTTATATAGTTAAAAAAATGGTTTTAAATCAAGGCTATGAGGAGGCCACATATTATGTACCCAAAAATATGATTTTTAAATTTGAAGGCTTAAATGACTCTAAAGGTATGTGCAGGCGCCCAATCTTGCTGGAAAGCATATTTACTATTACATATTTACGATTACCAACAACCCTTTTAATCGAAGGAATGAATTTTGACGCATGTAATCCGTTGACAGAGGCTGTAAACCAGCTGTGAACCAAACTGAGGATAGAATTGCATCTGTGGATACAACTAAGCCAAGCATCATCAGAGATGATGGGATCATCTTTGTTTAGAACAAACGTTTAAAAAGACATAATATTTAAAAAAATCAACCTCTCAATTTAGATATATATCATTTTAAAGCTAGTATTCTAGAAACATTTCGACATCCATTATTTAAAAGCTTAGTTTTTACAATTAGCAATCTAATTTGCTTTCGTGAAACCATGGTTCTATGTTGTTTTTCTATTATACATTTTTATATGCAAACATTTGTGCTGTTATTTGTTGTGACATTAAATGAAGGCAAAACTCTACGCGCCAACCATGTTTTAATTAACAGCAATTAGTACTAAGTAATAAAATGTTTTGGCCCTCACGAGTCCCAACTTCCGCCTCCAAATCCTTGGTAATTTCTTCGTCCACCGTAACACTTCCATTGATATCAGCTCCATTGCCACTTTTTTTAAAGAGAGATTTCTATCCATCGTACCTTTATGAACATGTACTTATTCACGTACACTTATTCTTTTGTTGGCGCACACATGCTTAGTATGACCTAGGCCAAAGCAGTTTTGTCATTGTAGTTTAGCTCCTGTAGAAACAAGTGGACTGTATAAACTCAATTAGATCCCCAGAAAACCCAATGTGATGACCAAAGTAATATAATCTATGAAATACCTTAAATAAAACGAAATACAACTGAATTGAAGATCGATGATAACTGATCATGAAATGATAAAAAAGAATAACCACACACTCCTTCCCGCGTAAAATGCTCATATTCAGAGAGCAGCCTCCTGTCTTCCCTCCTGGCAGAATAGGCAGGCTATCTTTTAGGGGATGAAACACGAATGAACATGAAGCAATGGAGGGGGGGGGGGGGAACGAGTTGATTTCAAAATGGCTGCCTCCGTTTTCCGGGGAGATGTGCATACCAAAGAACAGACACGCTAACTCCTGGCGCCATAAAGCAAGTTGCTAGGATGAAATGCAACAAATATAAGCTTGTAATGATGCTAACATTAATGATATTATATTATACTAAAATGATAGGATTGACGCGACAGCTCCCTTGAATTGAAGTCTTATAAGGACTCCTTGAATGGGCGCTATTTGAGGTATCATGGAGGGGTCTACCATTATTTCAATAATGTAGTCACCATCCCTCCATACATCTTTATACTGACTACATTTAAGCTCAGCTTCTTAATTCGTAGGGTTCTTTTTTGGATAATGCTTCAGTACTTCTACAAATTTTTTGAACCATTCTACAGCTCTGACTTCGTTAATTCTCTTGAATGTATTCGTCATATTAATCACAACTCTCTTTTTGTTATCCAAGTAAACTTTGTCCCACACCTTTAAATTTCAAACTTGCTTCAATCTTTTTTTCTTCTACGTTTTTTACTACAAAGGAATGCATCTTCTTAAGGTCTTCAAGTCTACAACGAATGTCAGTAAGGAATTTTAAATAAATTATCACCTGATTTATTCCAATTTTGGATTTGCTCCGGCTATTTCATGCTCTTTGAAACCAAAGAGCATAGGCATATCGTAAACATCAATATGTTTTCAACCCCTCCACACGAAAAGATTTATCTTGATCATCCCCAATCTTAATAATAAACACTTAGACACGTGATTCTGCCGAAAAAAAGAGGTAACAAACATTGTTTTACAGCCTTAAGCGATTGATTTCACTCTAATTGATGGAAGATACAACTGAATCTGAAATATTATATGATTAATCATCAATTTTGGGCTGAATAAAGAAGTCAAATTGCAAAAATGAGTAGTTATCAATGTTTTTATGGCTGTTGCATTTCTTATACACAACCTCTCACAAAAACCACCATCATACACAAAAGCACTTCATAAAATCACATCAAACACACTATTTGACACCCAAATTAAAGACATACAGCAACTTAGACACGTGATTCTGCCGAAAAAGAGGTAACAAACGATGTTTTACAGCCTTAAGCGATTGATTTCACACTAGTTGATGGAAAATGCAACTGAATCCGGAATATTATATGATAAATCATCAATTTTGAACTGAATAAATACGTCAAATTGCATAAATGAGTAGTTATCTCTGTTTTTTTGGCTAATGCAAATCTGAAACACGCAACTTCTCACAAAAACCACCACCATACATTTCGGAACTTCATAAAATCACAATCAACACACTACTTGAAACCAAAATTAACTCAATTTATACGATAAATAGTAATAAACATGTGTATTAGTATTAGTTAGTACTAATGCTGCAAGCTCAGCAGTTTTACGGTCGTGCTCCTCCATTGATATCAGCCAAGCCTTGTCGAAAGACTTGTGATGGGCCGGTACTCTTGAGCGAAGAGGGTGGCCGAAGAGGATTTCAGCGGGAGACTTGCCTCCTGATTGTGGAGTGTTGCGCAACTCCAATAGTCCCTCATGAAATGCTTCTGTTAAGTTGGGAAGAACTTGAGAAGAAGCAATTTTAATCTCTTGGCGGCGGACTCAGCGAGCCCGTTGGACTGAGCATATCCTGCAGTGGAGAGTTGATGGCGAATGCTCCAGCCGCAGAGGAATTTTTGGGTCTCCTGAGCTGTGAATTGCTTGCCCCCATCGGTGAAGATGCGTATGGGACAACCGTACATGCAAGCGTATTTAAAGAGGGCCAAGATGGTTTCCTTCGCACTTGGTGTTCTTGAGTGTATGAAAACCTCCAGCCAGCCGGAATATCGGTTGCATAAGGCCAGGAAATGTCTATTATTGATTTCAAAGAAATCCGCTGCTACCTCTTGAAAGGATCTAACTGGAGGGGATCCTTCTCCATGGGTTCTTTTGCTTGACTAGGGAGATGTAGTTGACAGGCTTCAACTGTGTTGCGAACGTCAGAGGAGAGGCCGGGCCAGTAGACGGTCTGCCTCGCGCGGCGGAGTGTCCTCTCAATCCCTTGATGGGATGCGTGTAGGCGGCGTAGAGCCTCCCGACGTAGGGGTCGTGGGATGATAAGTCGTTGACGGAAGAGAAGAAGTCTGTTTGTTTCGGAGATTTCGTCTATCGTCCTTTTGAGTAATTTTACCCCTACAGGAACTTCGGTATTTCCCGATCGTAGGTGAGCTTTTATAGCACGGTATTCATTATCGTCGTTGCCGGACGTGCGGATCTCCTCGAGGATGGGATCAGCGAGAGCTTCGTCGGACTTTCCGTCGTCCCTCTCAATAGCTACGGCAGTGGCCCTGTAGCAGAGTCCTTCTCTCTGCTCCTTTATGTATATTATTATATTTAATTAAAATTTGTAAATAAGATTTATATTTGAAAAAAGAGGTATAAAAGGAATACCTCTAATAAAATATAGAACAGTTTCGACTAAATAACAAAAGGTGTTTTTGCCTTCAATATATTTTGGTTACATTGGTGACCCCGACGTGATCCCGTCCTCTCCATACTCCTGGAGAGGACGATGGTGACCCGTGAATATTAGTAAGAGACGCTTCGGCTCCAGTTATCTAAGATTGGCTTACTAGATTCAAGGTTTATCATACCTCCTGATCTCCGGCGTCCTCCTCGTCCCTTGACGTTCGTCGTCCTCTCCATACTCATGGAGCCTCGCCATCCTCTTTACATTTCTGCAGCCGTGCCGTACTCTATCTTCTTACAACTGGAACCTCGCCGTCCTCGTCCTTCTCACATATGGAGCTTCGCCGTCTTCACATTTACCAACTTCCTATAGGCTCTATAGGCTCCGGTGTATTTAATCGGCTTGTATTACATAGGTAATTATTTTGTTGATCGCAATTAAATTGATCGGATCGCTGATCGGAAAAATCCCTGATCGTTATATCGCTATATCACAAAGAATTTCTGATCGCTATTTTTGATCGGATCGCTATTGTTTCCCTGATCGTTCACAAGCCTGTAAGCAATTAATAATTATAAGTGTTCATGGGACTAGAATTTTTCATGGAATAATATTCCTTTTTTTTTGCCCATATGGTTTGATAGAATTGCATCCAACAGAATATAAATAAGAATTATAGCATTAAAATTAGTTTATCGAAACTAAGATCTTATCAATGAGGTAGACCAAAAATGGCCATCCCCTCTCCGGATTCGAACCCTTGCCCCCAACATTGAGAGTTGAACATGCCTTAACGCACACGGTTATTGCATTCCCTCATTTATTTCAAAAATCAAACTCGATGTCAAAATCACTTGAGGGAGAATACAGATTTAATTTCGGTTACATACCGATATTAAAAACATAATTATAGTAAATATATAATGGAGAAGAAGTATATGGCTAATTTCGGATGCAATTGTCACAATGTTTAAATGTTATTATTTTATTTAGTAAACATCTCAATAATGTGAAACAGGAATAGAAACTTCAGTCAATAATCAGCAATTCATAATTTGTAACTGCTCATTAAACGAGAATTTTTCCATATCCTTCTATTAATCAAACGCCATGCTTTCAGATGAAGAAAGAGATGTAACTCTGCTTGCATAACACTTGCTTTTTATATCCATAGTTAAAGTGGTTGTGTGTTCTAGGGAATGGGCTAAAATCGTAAATTCGATTCCGCCTTGGACTCACTACTCGACTTCAAATAAAAAACTAACAGGTTTAATTTTTTATATAATAAGACATGGACTTATTAAGATTGCAATTGATAACAAGAACCAAATATACATTATTTAGCTCCCAGATTGGATCCACCTCACAAGAACTTAATCTGTTATGAGTCGACCAACTATACGAGAGGACAATGTCGTGTGTATTTGGCTATTTCAGCTTTGTGAGACCTCGTCGAATGGAGCCTGAGACGATAATTGGAACCATTTGGACATTGGAGAGACCCAAACCACACCACGATTCATGGTTGCTTCAATAGGGGTAGAGAATGTTTCCACTCTATCCATCAAACTTGAAATTAACATACCCTAATATGAATTAGCTGTACATCTTGTTCAGTACACAGGACATAGCTAATGAGCGGAGAATATCAAGAAAATCATTGATATTATATTTGGGGGAGAAGTTTGTAAATGACCACTTGAGTATGAAAGAACGCTGACAAGTAAAGGAAAAAAATTCCTCCAACGCTGACTGTAATTAGTTGTAATTGCAGTTGTTGCTAGTCAAAACACACCGGTAAAGGCAAAGGCAATGCCGATGAATCAAGATCTAGCTACAATGGATTCAGGAGGGAATTGTTGAACCGCCTATTAGAGTTCCTTCGAATGCCGTTTGGACCTAGGAATGCGGGGTACGTACGCGCTGATACTGAACAAAGTGTATGGGTATCAAATTGACCGGCGAGGGTCGCTGAAATTGTTCAATGACAACCTATCCTCGGAAAGACGTTCATACATCTATAAACGTACATAATTTCTTTAAAAATTACTCAGAGCTGAGAAGGCAAATCTCAGATTAAAGGCGACGAAGACAGATCTATTCACGCCATTGACTAACTCGTTCGGACATGGAATTTGTGGAGTATATATTGTTTTAGCTGAAATATAATTAAAGTTTTACAATTATGACTATTTTGTATCCAAGAGGGGTCTCCAAACTTTCTTGGACAAAACCTCTTATTTTTGAAGTAAATACCTTTGTCTGATAAGGCATCCGAGCCGTTAGTGAAGAGCTCCGCAGAGACGAAGAATGGTAATGAAAAAATGCACAGCAGGAAGCATTTGATGAATTGAAAAGAAGATTACAAGACAAAACTGTTCTATTTACTTTTAATTTTCAAAGGAGTTATAAGACAATTTGCAAAAGGAGTTCTGCTGACTTAATTAGGTGACGATAAAAGCCTAAAGAAGTAAATCCTTAGATGTTTATTAACGGAATTATTATTTAATTACTAAAAACAGTTACTGGCAACTATTGTGGTTGTCGAGCATTTGAAATACTTTCAATGGGACTTCAACTTTGACATTCAAGTTATAGAGTCAAAAGGTAAAATTCATTTGAAAAAAAGTGCTGCAGTAACAATTCGAAGACAGAATAATAACATGAAAATGGATATTGAGAAGCAAAAGGATTTGGACATATGAAATGGAAACTTCTGGAGAAGAAAACAGTACTCGAACTTCAAAAACCACTTATAGACATTAGATTTTCTAATTGTTGGGGCTTAATAAGCCAAACGTTAGATACATTATTTTATTCGTAAAGCGTTGCAAAAAAATTTATACTCTTGAGACAATTCGTAATAAACACACAAATTATTTGTTTAGATACTTATTGGTGGAACATACAAAATCAACAAGATTCACCTTGGACGACATCTAAGACTTTTCATTACAGCTAGAAAAGAATGCCTGAAGGAATTGATTCGTGGGTATACACCCAGAAAGAGGTACCAAGGAGACGACGTTTTTGTGTACCAGGTCAGAGAAGATCAAATCTTTATTGACACTCAACGGGCACAAATGACACAAGCGTCGTGCAAAGGAACACTGCGAGGTCCTTGGAGGAAGGAACATGGATGCTGATGCTGCACTGGCAATGTAGTGTCAGAATCGACTATTACAACATCGGGGAAAGACCACGGAGGAGCATATTGAAGCTGCAGGCGGTTGAAACGGTGCACAACTGAAGACGGTGAAGGGCATCGTGAAGGCCTGGGATCTAGAGGAACTATGGGTCAACCACATCCGACATCAAACAACAGTTACAGACTTTCGCCGAACCGAACAAGCCTATATCCACCAAACATCTGAGGAGGCTTGCGCAAGCTGCTCGTGTGGTAGATAACAAAATGTTTTTATAATTAGTTATATTGATTGAATTATTTATCATTTTTGTACTAAAATGGTATAAGCCTAAATAACATTTTTTGCCATTCTAGGAAGGGTTTAAGACTGAAGAAGGGAAGGTTCATCATTTAAAATTATCCCTTGGCGGTTGTCAGCGATTGCAGAACGTAGTGACTCACTGCGTAACTCCTTAATCGCCTGCAACGTTACTCCATAAAAAGGAAAGTTCTCAATCGTGGAAGAGGCCATAAACAGACTGATCAAAGCCAGGGATAAGGTGAATTCACGCTATGACGCCCTTTCTGACCTTTGCCCACACGACAGTAAGACATATAAGGACAAATACATTGAAATTTCAGAGAAGAAGTCGGCACCCTAATTAGGGAGGCGGACAGGGTCGGACAGGAAACCCTTGCGCACTCATCAACACAGGCAGCAGCAAAATGAAATAAAACGGGAGCCAAGTCAAGAAGATATCGAAATTCGATCAAGGAGGATAACAGAAGAGATAAAACCTCCTCTCCTTCACTCTGACGCCAAAATGACCGAGTTCATCACTTGGAAGGAAGCATGCTCACTAGTGTTGTCCATCGGGCGCGATTTTCGAGCCCGAGCCCACCCGAAAGACTAATAATTGAACCCGAGCCCGGTCCGAGACAGAGCTCGATTAGTTTGATATGCGCCCGACTTGCGCCCGCCCGACCATTGGGTAAATATATTAATAGAAGAAAGAAATTCAATTCAACAGATCCAAGAAAAAGTGAGGACGTTTTTTTTAAAGAGGTCTGAGGAAAAAAGTGAAGACGTTTTCTTTTAGGAAGAGGTCATTTTTAATTTTTTTTATAGATACAATTAAAAAAGGCCGCCCGCATAGCCCGCCCGACTTTCATATTTTTTGCGCCCGAGCCCGGCCCGGCCCGTCGGGCGGGCGGGCATGCCCGCCCGATGGACAACACTAATGCTCACCTAGTCCCTACATAAATCTATAGGTCGCTTTTCCTCCGATTTTTAAGACACGGCCTTGCTTCTCTAATACAGCCAAGCTTCAACAAACACACTTCTGTTTACGAGGAGAAGGGAGCTCTTAAAAGTGCTATGGTGATCCTTGAGTCCCACTTTGAGACATTGCACCCCATATTCAATAAGTGGTGTGACTTTTTTAATTTACGCTTTCCGTGAGGGAAAAAAGCCTCAGAATGGGAGGCACTGCTGAAATATCGCACAACTGCCAATTTGAAACCTTTAATATTGATGAAATATTCTTGTTTAGATGGTTTCAAGAGTGTCGAGATAAATAATTGATCAAAGAAATAAGGAAAATCAACTCTCTCATCACTGGAGAACAATATGCCTATAAATAAAAGACTATGAGTAGGTATGTTACACGAAATTTAAAGAAACATATTTCTTACCTTATTTTGGATTAAACTGTTGAGAAATGGTCGATGGAAACGCTTTCGAGGATAATCACGGATATTTGTTTGACGGATTGGGCGTAATCGTCTTTTTTCGTCGTGAAAAAATTCCTCCTTTTCTCTTTTGCGATGCACATTTATAAGTCAACTGATTCTACGTTCTGCTGGCGTAGACTTAATAAACAATACCTTCTCTCAATTAAATCACTAAACCTCCTTGTCACGCAACCTCTTTTATATATTTTTGAAAATTAATCGTATTTTTTAAATATATATTTTTCATAATTAAAGTTCCCTATACACGTAATAAAGGGATAAATATTTATCTACTAATACATTTGGGCATTTTTTTTGGGACATAATTAGTTTACTGTTTTATCTTTGCCTATTTTTCTGGACCAATTCTTTCTGGTCCATTTTTCTTGGGCCATTTCTTCTCAGGTGGTAAATGTATCAGCTATTTCTACCTAATTTAATATATTTATCATATGTAATGTAAATTATGAAATAATTCATGATTAAGTAAATTATGTTTTTTTGCATATAAATTTGTAGAAGATTCGTTCTCCATTAAATACTAGAGAGTTTAAACATATTGCAAAAGGTATTAAAATGATTAAATTTACAGTACAGACATGCTTAAAAAATACAAAAATAAAAGCAAAGAAAAAATATGAAAATCATCAAAATTTTGTATTATACTATTTAGCTTTTAAGTAATTTATTAATATATAATCTTTTATAAAAAATTCGTCGAAATATATTTAAAACAGCCAACCGCAAATGAAATTTGAGTGAACACTCATAGACAACCGAGTAATAGCAAAGAAATTGTGTGATGACGTCATTTTTTGATTTGTGCATAGTTATATTCAAAAGGCTAGTTAACTATGAAAAACGGGTGCTAAAGAGTTGAATTTAGTTGCTAAGAGTAGTGAAAAGATTAAATTTTATTGCACAGGAAGAAAATTTGAGTGAACACTGATAAACAACCGAGTAATAGCAAATAAATTGTGTGATGACGTCATTTTTGATTTGTGCATAGTTATATTCAAAAGGCTAGTTAACTATGAAAAACGGGTGCTAAAGAGTTGAATTTAGTTGCTAAGAGTAGTGAAAAGATTAAATTTTATTGCACAGGAAGAAAATTTTAGTGAACACTGATAAACAAACCGAGTAATAGCAAATAAATTGTGTGATGACGTCATTTTTGATTTGTGCATAGTTATATTCAAAAGGCTAGTTAACTATGAAAAACGGGTGCTAAAGAGTTGAATTTAGTTGCTAAGAGTAGTGAAAAGATTAAATTTTATTGCACAGGAAGAAAATTTGAGTGAACACTGATAAACAACCGAGTAATAGCAAATAAATTGTGTGATGACGTCATTTTTGATTTGTGCATAGTTATATTCAAAAGGCTAGTTAGCTATGAAAAACGGGTGCTAAAGAGTAAATTTAGTTGCTTAGGTAGTGAAAAGATTAAATTTTATTGCACAGGAAGAAAATTTGCGTAAACAATAAGAAAAACATTCTGTTATTTCTTATTGAAAAAAAACCCCATGAATCGTCGATAAATCTGCAACAGCCAACCGGAAATTCATTTTCACTACTTCGGGAGGAACTAAAGGTGGCAGCACCTTCGTTAACACCTACTATGAGGTTTCCCTCAGTCAGCTCTCCAATAGAGAGTCCTCCAGTGTGATCAGGCTACCATTCTAAAACCTCTTCTGCAAATCAACATTCAAGACACTGTCAGAATTCCGTACATTCTTTTTCGTCTTCAAAATTTTCAGTCCCACTCACGAACAAGTTACCAGAAGGCATATGTTAGTGTTGTAGCTCGCGTAAGCACTTTTCTAATACGTGCCCTAAAAGAAATATAATTCAGTGCTCCTTTTGCCATCGTGTTAGGTACAATGTTAAATACTACCGTGATGAAATGAATTTCATTACTGCCAAATTTCATATCTTCATTCCCTCCGAATTTAAATGAAGACTAGAATGTATACACATTCGCTAAAATATCACGAACTACTCCTCGGGCCATAATGATTTTCACATCCTTGTGTGGACGGTCCTTCACTTTCAATATCATTCCGGACACAGTAGCGACAATGTCCATTGTTACCCTTACGTTTTGGAGCGGTATTGAATTTCCTTTACCCCTTCCCGATAAATTGTCATCTTGTGCGGATTCCAGTTCAACAATACTAATTGGGGGGGGGGGGGAATCAAGCTTGCCTTTAAATTCGGCGAATCATCGTCAAATGTCGAAGCCCAATTTACTTCAGCCTTTTCTTTTGATATGCTATTGTCATGGCAAAACATGGCCAAACTTGGAATGATCACCTTTTGGTAATCATAATCTGAGCGTTCATTTAACATTATCTTAATTTTATATGCCCATATCAGCATATCATCCTCATCTTAAGTTTTGACGACCATCACGATTGTCTATAAAAATTCTGACGATAAACTGTTTTTTTCGTATTTACATTTCAGCGTTTTTTCTTTTCGTCATTAATTTTTATGAGTAAATATTTTCGTGTATATTTAAATCAATTATATGTCACATCCCTTATATCTTTATAGATACAGTCAGCTGACCTAGAATATATGTAAAGCTCCCATGTTCGTGTTGTTGTCTCATCTTGTACGTGTACTTACCTCATTCAACCTCAAAACTCATAAAGTCCTTCCATGTAGTATAAAGAAGAATGCAATGAATAACCCCTATATTAAGGGAAATTCCTTCATTACGGAGGAAAACAATCTCCTTCAAAGAAGAGATTTAAAAACTTATCTCCATTTCCTCAACACTTTGTCTGATCCGTCTACCTATGAGTATACCTCACCAGCCTTAAGAAAACTTAATTTAAATGAGGAAGTGTTAGTCAAACTTTGGTCAGACGTCGGACAAATAATGGAGATATGTGAATCCGAGCGTTCATATAACATAATCTTAATGTTATATGCCCATATCAGCCTATCATCCTCATCTTAAATATAGATGACCATCACGATTGGCCAAGAAATTTGTGACTATAAACTGTTCCAAAAACACTATCAAAATTATTTTATTACTCTTTTATTGTTTTCGTTTATATGTACATTTCAGCGTTTTTTCTTTTCGTAATTAATTTTTATGTGTAAATATTTTCGTGTATATTTAAATTAATTATATGTCACATCCCTTATATATTTGTAGATAAAATCAGTTGACCTATAATATATGCAAAGCTCATATGTTCGTGTTGTTGTCTCATCTTTCTCATCCCAAAACTTCAACATCATAAATGATGACCTCGTTTTTTGGAAGAAGAATTGTATTATTGGAATTCCCAATATTTATGGTCATAACACTATGAAGATTATAGATTAACAGAAATGCGATAAAAAAATGCATATATTACTACATAATTGAATTAAATATATGTAAAACGACTTGTTAAAAAAGATTCGAACCTTTTATTTTGTTTAATAAAAAGATCTGTTTATTAAGGAATCATTTTTTTCTTTTTTTTGTGGTGGCGTTGGAAATGTTAAAATGAAAACAAACGAATCACTCTATGAAATGGTGCATGTTTAATGATAGATTTTAAAGAATTAACTCTTAAAATACCCGTTATCATGCAGCCTTCAAAATAATTTTGATATAGACATAGAAAAGTGGGTGAAGTAAATTAATCTTTTTAATATAACAAGACCATAAATATTTATACTTTTAGTTTTTGCTCAAATCACAACTAACGAGCTGTAAATTGACAAAAAAGACTATGCCCATTTATCAAATTTGTAAATAAATAGTCATATGAGTTAAAAGTTAAAGTACGGAGCATTTTAATAACCATTATTATATTATCCACACATCAAAGCGCCAACAACTGATGCGTTTTGTTTTATATAATAGACATTAATACATAAGGGCTATAACTCATAAAAACATGTATATGAATTTAATTGTAATTTCCACAAACAAATTAAAGGGACAAAAAAGCACGACAAAAATGGTAATACACATGTGTATTAGTATTGCTGTTAATTGAGAAATAATTGGCGGGTAGAATTTTGCGTAACTACAAATAACAACACAAATGTTTGCATATAAAAATCTACAATAGAAAAACAACATAGAACCATGTTTAATTAAAGCAAATTGATTGCTAATTGTAAAATTAAGCTTTCAAATAATGGATGTCGAAGAAAAATCTAGAACACTAGCTTTAATATAATATATCTCTAAATTGAGAAGTTGATTTTCTTTAAATATCATGCCCTTTTTAAACGTTGGTTTAAAAAAAATGATTTCCGAAGTAATCTTGGTTTAGTTATATCCACAGATACAATTCTATCCTCAATTTGGTTCATAGCTGGTTTCATATGTGGCCTCCCAATAGCTTTGATTTGAAACCATTTTTACCTATGTAAGGCTTCTTCATATGTTTTAGTCCTAAAAACATTGTTTCTCAAGAAACTGTGATTCTTTCAATAAATTATCATGGAAAGGGTAATTCTTTTCAGTGGCTAAATATTACTTTAAGAATATAAATTTATACTTCGTATTATAAAACTAGTTTTATATACCCAAACATAATGTTTGTTATTTTAAATAAGCGATCTGATAATGAAAATCTTCGTTCTGGTTACTAATTCTCAAATTAAATATGAGGTAAGTTGAAATTATTTTATGAATAAGTAGCAACAAAAACTCGTGATCTCCTTAGAGTCACTTTATGGCATTTAAGCACGATTAGATGGAGGAAAAATTTAGATAGGTATGAGAAAGATACATCAAGTTAATATTAATAAGATTAATTATGTTGCTATAATGCTTATCCGGTCGGATGCAATCTATCTTTTAGTATGGTAAAAAAAAATATTGACAAATATTATTATTTTTTTATGTGTTGATTTCGATAAAATAAATTTGTCAGTTGTAATGCCTAAGAATATTAATACGTAAAAAATCAGTTATCCGAAATTCAGTTCATATTTTAGAAAAATAACTTAACTTATTACATAATCACAATTTTAAGGCTATAAAACATCGATTGTAACCTTTTTTTGGCAGAATCACGTGTTTAAGTGGTTGTTTGTCATTATTTTGGGTGTCAAATAGTGATTTGGTTGAGGTTATATGATGAACCTGTGTGTATGGTGGTGATTTTTGTGAGAGGTTGCGTGTTTAAGATTTTCAACATCCATAAAAATGGAGATAACTACTAATTCATGCAATTTTACTAGTTCTAAATTAATAATTAGTCAACTAATATTCCAAATTGAGTTGTATCTTGCATCAATCAGTGCAAAATTAATTGCATAAGCCTATAAAAACATCGTTTGTAACCTTTTTTCTTTGGCAGAATCGAGTGTTTAAGTGGTTGTGTGTCATTATTTAGGGTGTCAAATAATGATTTTGATGAGTTTATATGAGGTACTTGTGAATGGTGGTGATTTTTGTAAGAGGTTGCGTGTTTATATTAGCAAGATCCATAAAAATGGAGATAACTAGATATAGTCTATAAAATTATAAAGAGTGTGCAGTTTGTGATCAAAATCTTTGAACTAACTGTGGTTTCCATTACTTTTGATGGGAAAAAAATCTACACTATGAGATCTTATCGTCGACTACTTTCCAATATTGGCCTCAATTATTTGTTTTTTACACATAAAGGGTCTTCAACCATTAGCCAAGAGTTTAATTTTTCATTTGTCAAGCCAAAAGAAGTAAAATCTCTTAAGACAATATCAGTTCTAAAAAGTACCATTCATTTATCAAAAACATGGATTGATATATTATAGTGTCTTTTTGCATGAAAGAGAGCCTGACACTATAACGTTTGTTTTAAAACTGCTCTCAAATATAATGCATAATTCAGGATCGATGAGATATTAAGTAACTATAAAGTTTCGTCTTAGGATATGATTGCTACCCAGACAGCCTCATGTACCCATTGAGATAAACATATTGTTGCGGGGATCTACCTGAGTTGTTATAGGTAGACCTGGAGTCGGATTGTCAAGGTGTTGCACTTGCACTAACACAAGATAAAAGTAATACTTCCTTACGCGAAGAGAATCCGTTGAAGAGTATTTATTCTCGTCATGAGATGTATAGAAGAAACATACACTTATTACATCCGGTTTGGGTGAGGAGGGTGAATGACTCATATAAGTATAAATAGATGTCTGTTAAGACTCAAAATAGAACCTATATATAGTCTTCCTCCTTCACTAGCCCCTTCACATACTGATAATATCTGAAATTCAATACAAATATTCGATAATAATAAATCTGGAAATAATAATAACAAACTAATAAATAATATACAAATATACAGAAACATTCAAATAGATTAAATAACAATACACATTGAACTTTGACGATAATATAGATGCTTCCTCATCGAGGAAAAGTCGCCCTCGACTTTCCTAGAATGGCAAAAAATGTTATTTAGGCTTATACCATTTTAGTACAAAAATGATAAATAATTCAATCAATATAATAATTATAAAAAATTTTGTTATCTACCACACGAGCAGCTTGCACAAGCCTCCTCAGATGTTTGGTGGATATAGGCTTGTTCGGTTCGGCGAAAGTCTGTAATTGTTGTTGATGTCGGATGTAGTTGACCCATAGTTCCTCTAGGCTTTCACGATGCCCTTCACCGTCTTCAGTTGTGCACCGTTTCAACCGCCTGCAGCATCATTAAGCTCCTCCGTGGTCTTTCCCGATGTTGAAGTACACACTCCAAATTGTGCAAACAATCACTTAAACAAATGATTCTGTGTAAAAGTGACTTCAAACGATGTTTTATGGACTTGATTGATTAAAAAACGCTAATTGACATGCAATACAACTAATTTAAAAATTTACATGACTTATTATAAATTTTTATCTGCATAAAATCGTAAAATTGCTGAAATGAGTAGTAATCTCTTTTTTTCTGGCTGTTGCAAGTTTGTAATACGCTACCTCTCACAACAACCACCTCAAAACAAGCAAATACTTCATTAAAGCTAAACAAAACCACAATTACACATTCCAAATTGTGACAAACAATCACATTAACATGGGATTCTGTGTAAAAAGTCGCTACAAACGATGCTTTATGGAGTTGATTGATTTGAAAAACGGTAATTGACATGCAATACAACTAATTTTGTAATTATACATTACTTATTATCAATTTTAATCCAAATAAACTCGTGAAAATGCTTAAATGATTAGTTATCTCAATTTTTCTGGCTGTTGCAAGTCTGAAATACGCTACCTCTCACCACAATCACCTCAAAACACACAAATACTTCATTAAAACTTAACAAAACCACAAGTACACACTCCAAATTGTGCAAACAATCACTTAAACATATGATTCCGTGCAAAAAGTAACTACAAACGATGTTTTATGGAGTTGATGATTTATAAAACGCTAATTGACATGCATACAACTAATTTTGTAACCCAAATAAACTCGTGATTAAATGAGTAGTAATCTCTTTTTTCTGGCTGTTGCAAGTTTGAAATACGCTACCTCTCACAACAACCACCTCAAAACAAACCAATACTTCATTAAAGCTGAACAAAACCACAATTACACATTCCAATTGTGACAAACAATCACATAAACATGGGATTCTGTGTAAAAGTCGCTGCAAACGATGCTTTATGGAGTTGATTTTTGATTGAAAAACGGTAATTGACATGCAATACAACTAATTTTAATTATACATTACTTAATATCACTTCAACATATGATTCTGTGCAAAAAGTGACTACAAACGATGTTTTATGGAGTTGATTGATTTATAAAACGCTAATTGACATGCAATACAATAATTTTTGTAACCCAAATAAACTCGTGATTAATGAGTAGTAAGCTCTATTTTTCTGCCTGTTGCAAGTCTGAACACGCAACCTCTCACCACAATCCACCTCAAAACACCAAATACTTCATTAAAACTGAACAAAACCACGTACACACTCAAATTGTGCAAACAATCACTTAAACAAATGATTCGTGTAAAAAGTGACTTCAAACGATGTTTTATGGACTGTTTGATTTAAAAAAACGCTAATTGACATGCAATACACTAATTTTGTAAATTTACCTGACTTATTATCAATTTTTATCTGAATAAAATCGTAAAATTGCTTAAATGAGTATGTAATCTCTTTTTTTCTGGGTGTTGCAAGTTTGAAATACAATACCTCTCACAACCCCACCTCAAAACAAACAAATACTTCTTAAAGCTGATAAAACCCCAATTATACATTCCAAATTTGACAAACAATTCATAAACATGGGTTCTGTGTAAAAAGTCGCTACAAACGATGCTTTATGGAGTTGATTGATTTGAAAAAACGGTAATTGACATGCAATACAACTAATTTTGTCTTTTATATATTACTTATTATCACTTAAACTATGAGTCTGTGCAAAAATTGACTACAAACGATGTTTTAGGAGTTGATTGATTTATAAAACGCTAATTTGACATGCAATACAATAATTTGAACCCAAATAACTCGTGACTAAATGAGTAGTAATCTCTATTTTTTCTGCCTGTTGCAAGTCTGAAACACGCAAACATCTCACCATCAACCACCACAAACCATACAAAAACTCTATGTTATGTTAATGTGATTGTTTTGTCACAATTTGGAATGTGTAATTGTGGTTTTGTTCAGCTTTAATGAAGTATTTGTTTGTTTTGTGGTGGTTGTGGTGAGAGGTAACGTATTTCAAACTTGCAACAGCCAGAAAAAAAGAGATTACTACTCATTTAAGCAATTTTACGATTTTATTCAGATAAAAATTGATAATAAGTCATTTAAATTTACAAAATTAGTTGTATTGCATGTCAATTAGCGTTTTTTTAAATCAATCAAGTCCATAAAACATCGTTTGAAGTCACTTTTTACACAGAATCATTTGTTTAGTTATTGTTTGCACAATTTGGAGTGTGTACTTGTGGTTTTGTTCAGTTTTAATGAAGTATTTGTGTGTTTTGTGGGGGTTGTGGTGAGAAGTTTGCGTGTTTCAGACTTGCAACAGCCAAAAATAAAGATTACTTATCATTTAAGCAATTTCACGAGTTTATTTAGATAAAAATTGATAAAAGTCAGTAAATTTACAAAATTAGTTGTATTGCATGTCAATTAGCGTTTTTTAAATCAATCAAGTCCATAAAACATCGTTTGAAGTCACCTTTTACACAGAATCATTTGTTTAAGTGATTGTTTGCACAATTTTGAGTGTGTACTTGTGGTTTTGTTCAGTTTTATGAAGTATTTGTGTGTTTTGAGGTGATTGTGGTGAGAGGTTGCGTATTTCAGACTTGCAACACCAGAAATATAGAGATTACTACTCATTTTAGCAATTTCACGAGTTTATTTATTTAAAATGGATAATAAGTAATTTAAAATTACAAAATTAGTTGTATTGCATGTCATTAACGTTTTTTAAATCAATCAACTCCATAAAGCATCGTTTGTAGCCACTTTTTACCCAGAATCACATGTTTAAGTGATTGTTTGTCACAATTTGGATTTTGTACTTGTGTTTTGGTTCAGTTTTAATGAAGTATTTGTTTGTTTTGAGTTTGTTGTGATGGTTGCGTGTTTCAAACTTGCACATCGAAAAAAGAGATTACTACTCATTTAAGCAATTTCACGAGTTTATTTGGATTAAAATTGATAATAAGTCATGTAAATTACAAAATAGTTGTTTTGCATATCATTAGCGTTTTTTAAATCAATCAACTCCATAAGCATCGTTTGTAGCCACTTTTTACACAGAATCACATGTTTAAGTGATTGTTTGTCACAATTTGAATGTGTAATTGTGTTTTTGTTCAGCTTTAATGAAGTATTTGTTTGTTTTGAGGGGTTGTTGTGAGAGGTAGCGTGTTTTAAACTTGCAACAGCCAGAAAAAAGAGATTACTACTCATTTAAGCAATTCACGAGTTTATTTAGATAAAATTGATATAAGTCATGTAAAATTACAAAATTAGTTGTATTGCATGTCAATTAGCGTTTTTCAAATCATCAACTCCATAAGCATCGTTTTAGCCACTTTTTACACAGAATCACCATTTTTATTTGATTGTTTGTCACAATTTGGAGTGTGTACTTGTGGTTTTGTTCAGTTTTAATGAAGTATTTGTTTGTTTTGAGGTGGTTGTGGTTAGAGGTTGCGTTTTCAACTTGCACAGCCAGAAAAAAGAGATTACTACTCATTTAAGCATTTCACGATTTATTAGATTAAAATTGATAATAGTTATTTACTATAAATAAAAATTAGTTGTATTGCATGTCAATTAGCGTTTTTTTAAATCAATCAACTCCATAAAACATCGTTTGGAGCCTTTTTACACAGAATCACATGTTAAGTGATTGTTTGTCACAATTGGGCGTGTAATTGCGGTTTTGTTCAGTTTTAATAGAGTTTTTGTGTGTTTTGTGGTGGTTGTGGTGAGAGGTTGCGTGTTTCAGACTTGCAACAGC
>CP045905.1:3684150-3716053 GCA_013387185.1 Caligus rogercresseyi
AATGTAGACCTTAGACATCTATGTCAGACCATAGATATATAGTTTTCAACTTTGGTAGATATAAAACCACCCCGAAAATCAAGAAACTTGAGGAAAACTAACTGGACATGTTTAGGAACCACACAGATGCGGCAACTCTACCTAAAATACTTCCCTCCCCTATATCATTGACCAATGTGCAGAATCATTATATGAGGTCATAAATAAGGCGATACAAATGCTGTCCTTTAAGAAGCACGATAAAATCTAAGTCAGTACCTTGGTGGACAAAGCATCTTGCTACTTTGAGGCACACAACTCAGAAAATTGGAACCCAAACGGATGCAAGCTTCCCATAGAGAAAAATATTTACTTGCTAAAAGTGAATATCGGACGGCTCTTAGAAATGAACAAAAAGATTCTTGGAGAAAATTCTGTAGTAATGCTGAAGGTCCCAAAGACATTGCAAGATTAATCAGGGTTCAAAAACCAATAGACAACCAATTGGTCTCTTAAAACGGATCGTGGTTATGCACAGTCACCTGCTGAATCTCTAAAATTCTCATGGAAACTCACTTCCCTGACTGCAAAATCGGCGTAACTTTTGAAAGACAAACTAATAATTTCGGGATTGATTATTTGAACTATGACAAAGTGAGGGAAGCTTTGAACTCCTTCGGAGCACATAAAAGTCCAGGACCCGACGGACTTAACCAATTATATTACAACACCTAGGAGAAAATATTACATGCTACATTACTGATCTTTATAAAGTTATTCTTAGCACTGGATATACACCGAAGAAATGGCGTGAAATGAAGGTTGTATTTTTGCCTAAACCAGGCAAAGATGATTACAGCTCCGCTAAATCTTTTAGACCTATCAGCCTTTCCAATTACATCCTCAAAGGCTTAGAAAGAATAGTACAATGGAAAGTAGAAAAAGTAATTCCATCTTTTCATTCTCAACATGCCTACACAAAAGGCTTTTCTACAGAGACGGCACTATCACAAGTAACTGATATTATCGAAAAATCGATATATCAGCATCAGTGTACACTTGCTGTCAGTTTTGATTGTACCGGCGCATTTGATAATATTCAATTTCATTCTGCCAACAAAGCAATGTCGAAACTTGGAATTCCAGTGAGCATCACATCCTGGTATAAAGACCTCATCAAAACTAGGATGGTGAAGGCAGAAATAAAAGGAGAAAGGGTCTGCATCACCCCAACGCGTGGAAGTCCTCAAGGAGGAGTACTTTCGCCTGTGATCTGGAATGCCGTGATGGACACTCTACTTACAAAGTTCCACAAAGGTGCAATCAAAGCAATTGGCTATGCAGATGACATTATCTTATTAATAAGTGGAAAACACCCACAAACACTTGTCAGTAAAATGCAAGATGCAATAAATATTGTACTGGACTGGGGAAGATCAAATGGCTTGACCTTTAATCCAACAAAATCTAGTGCTATAGTATTCTCAAAGGCATATAAACTGAGGTCAAAATATTTTCCACGGTTACAAATGGATGGACAGGAGATTGAGTATTCAACACGCTTGAAATACTTAGGTTTGGTATTTGATCAAGGACTCACCTGGACAGAACATCTGAAGGAAAAGCTGCAAGTGCTCTCGCTTATGGAACATGGCAAAAGCAATCATAGGTCAAAAGTGGGGGCTGACGTCTGATAAAGTTATCTGGCTCTACGAATCAATGATTAAACCAATCATATGTTATGGTTGTCTTGTATGGGGCCATACTATTGCATCCAAAAAAAGTGGAATCAAAATACTAACCAGTGTACAAAGGAAAGCACTTTTATCAATCACTCAAACACTAAGGTCAAACCTACCGCAGGCATGGAGTCAGCTTTAGGTATTATTCCACTCGACCTATATGTACAAGCACAGGCAACAAAGTCCAGATGGAGAACAAAGCATTTTACACAAGATACTTGGGATGGCATTGGCAACCTCCCACGACGGCGTGGACACCGCTTTTCTAGTGATAAACTGCTTTGTGAAGCAAAATAAATGGGCCTAGTGATAACATAAACCTAGTCTGGATCAATAATAATCGTATAGAATGTCCGGATACAATAATCTATACTGACGGTTCTAAAGACCAAGACGGAAATACGGGCGCAGGATGGGCTATCACTAGGGGTGACATGACTCTACATCATTCACTGGCGTCATTAAAAATCGAGGCATCAGTATTTCAGGCTGAGGTCCTCGCCATTTCAAGATCTGTGGAAGACCTTCTGAAACAAAAAACCTACTAGGAATATTGTTGTACGATCCGACTCTCAATCGGCAATTGCGGCTCTCCTCAATCCACTCACGAAGAGCTGCATAGTCAAAGAATGTAAAGAAACTTTGATAAGAGCAAAAAAGGAGAAAAACATATACCTTGAATGGTGTAAAGGTCACAGTGACATAACTGGAAATGAATTTGCCGATTATCTTGCAAAAAGTGGCTGTGAGAGTCAAATCAAATATGCACCGGAGTACCGCCGAGCTACGTAAAGAAGGCAGTAGATGGTTTGTTTTATCAAAGGTGGAGGCCGTCACAAAAACAGCGTAAATATGAAACACACTCGTCTAATGTTGAAAACTCCTCAACAAAATACGATCAAATTTCGACGAGAGAATATGAAACTGCTTGTTCAAGCAGTCACTGGCCATGGACCTTTTCTCTCGCACTTGAGTAAATGGAAGAACATCAGTCCAATTTGCGATCTCTGCACGGAAGAACCGCAGACTGCAGATCACCTCATAAACAGATGTCCCGCTCTGTCCTATGAGAGGCATGAAGTTTCTCAAGAGGAGGACGAAAACATTAGAATAATCAAATTTATGCAATGTAAAATAATGAAAAATATTATTGTAAATAATTTTAGTATTTAAGTAGGAATAAGTATATGTACATAGGTATATATTATCATTATTATTATTGTTGTAACACAGATACCCCGTAGTGTGGTTGTGTTCTCTACTTTAGTGTTATATGTGCGTTTTCGTGTGTATGTCTATCGTGGATGATAGTAATAAATATCAACAAACAAAAAAGTAGATTATAAATAATAATATAATGCAATGCTCAATATACCTTTTTGCTGTTGTAGCACATATACCCCTTTGTGTGGTCGTGTTCTTTTGCTGTATGTATGTATTGCTTTTATCATTGTATAATTGTAATATTTGTATGTACTATGGTAAGACAGCAATAAATTCTTAACTTAAAAAAAACAACTCATTTAAGCATTTTTTTACACAGAATCAAATGTTTAAGTGATTGTTTGTCACAATTTGGAGTGTGTACTTGTGGTTTTGTTCAGTTTTAATGAAGTATTTGTATTTTTTTTTTGTGGTGGTTGTGGTGAGAGGTTGCGTGTTTCAGACTTGCAACAGCAAGAAAAATTAATACTCATTTAATCAGTTTCACGAGTTTATTTAGATTAAAATTGATAATAAGTTATGTAAAATTACAAAATTTGTTGTATTGTAGGTCAATTAGCGTTTTATAAATCAATCAACTCCATAAAGTTCGTAGTAGCCACTTTTTACACAGAATCACATGTTTAAGTGATTGTTTGTCTCAATTTGGTGTGTATACTTGTAGTTATGTACAGTTTTTATGAAGTATTTTTTGTGTTGGTTGTGGTTAGAGGTTGAGTGTTTCAGACTTGCAACAGTCAGAAAATAGAGATAACTACTCATTTAAGCAATTTTAGGAGTTATTCAGATCAAAATTGATAATTCGTTCAAAAAAATACATTCAATTTTTTTTGTATTAGTTTTTGTTTTTCATGTCAATTAACCCGTTTTTTATAAATCAATCACATCCATGATGTTAGTCCCATCATTTTGTATGTCCACTTTACATAGATTCATAAATGAATTTTGTTTAATTGATGTGGTTGTGGTGTCACAATTTTGAGTCCCAGTGTACTTGTGGTTTGTTTACAGCTGAAAAATGAAGTTTTTTTGTTTGTTTTGATGTGGTTGTGGTGAAAATTGCGTGTTTCAGTCACACTTGACACAGCATCACAGAAAAATTGAGATCAATTTACTACACATTTTTGCAATTTTAAGGAGTTTATGTAGATCAAAATTGATTAATAGTCAAGAAAAAATTTACAGAAAATATTGTGTATTCATGTCAATTAGGTTTTTTTTAAATCAATCCAAACACCACCATAAACATCGTTCTGTTGTCACTTTTTACACAGAATCATTATTGTTTTAGTGAATGTTTGTCACAATTTGGAGTTTGTACTTGTGTTTTGTTCAGTTTTAATGAAGTATTTGTGTGTTTTGTGGTGGTGTTGTGAGCGGTTGAGTGTTTTGGATCTTGCAACCCAGAAAATAGAGATAACTACTCATTTAAGCAATTTTAGAGTTTATTCAGATCAAAATTGACAATTCGTCAAGAAAAATTTCAAAATTAGTCGTATTTCATGTCAATTATCGTTTTAAAAATCAATCAACTCCATTAAGCATCGTTTGTACCCACTTTTTACACAGAATCAAATCACATTTATAAGTGATTGTTTGTCACAATTTGGAGTGTGTACTTGTGGTTTTGTTCAGCTTCAATGAAGTATTATTTTTTTGTTGTACCGACGTACAACAAAACTTTATTTCTGTGTCAATTCACTTCAAACAATTATAAGTATATATAGGTATACACGTATGTATATAAAATTACAATATAAAAAAAAGACATCATTACATTAATCATTGAGAAGGCATTCTTTAATAATGTTTTCTATACATGTTAACATATTTTGTTGGAGGGGGATTTTAGAGCACTTAAATTTATAAAGAATACTAAAAGTTTTTGTAATCATAAAATTAATTTCATTTGATGAGAACCAACATATATAAATGCAAAGTTATTTTATTTAAAATAATATCATACTTTTGTTGTACAAATTCTGAAATTGCATCCCTGTATCTTTTGGTGACAACACATTCGGCTAAAAAGTGAAATACAGTTTCTCTGGAGCTTGAGCAAAAGAAACAGTTTTTCCATGAATACTCCCAATTGTCAGGTTTTTGTAAGAATTTTGTATTTAAACCAGTATAGTGTAAAATCAAAAAGGTTATTTTCCAATGTTTTTAAAATCTTAACATTGGTTGCAGATTCATTAAATTTTTTCTTTTTTTCGTTGTAATTGACGTAAGTACTGTTGTTTCGTGTTTTCGTCTATTAGTATTATGCGAATATCTTTGTTTGTTAGACTTTTTAAGAAATAAACAGATAATCCCTTGGTCCTATCTTTCTGTTTTTAATGATAATGTTCTTTTTAATTCTCCTCCTCTCTAACTCTTCGGTAAAAGGTTCTTTAATATCTTTGTTAAAAATTCTCCAATAAAATCCAGTTTGTTCTTGATGGCCATCCCGCTTATAAATTTATATCTATGATTATTTTTGTTGGCTCTTGCCATTCCATAGTTGGCAGGATTTTCGAACATATTTCATAGCTAAGATCAGAAACATAATTCCAAAAAGGGTGTAGCGATTTTAAAGAATTAATAATTTTCATGGGGCCTTCGCTTTTGACTTTATCCCAGCTTATTACGTTCTCTTGCTCAATGTAAGACCGTATTATTTTATTCCAGGAAGCTTCTCCGCCGACTAATTTTGAAAACCAAGAAAACAATAGGGTTTTCCACATTCTTCTAATAGGGATTACACCTAATCCACCATACTTTTTTGGGCAGGAGATCCGCTTCCATGTAATAGTTTTTTGTTCGGCCACCTTGAGAAAATTTGCGCAAATTTTATCAATTATTCCGCACTTTTCTCATCGAAGGCAGTCACTCTCATCAGGTGCACTACTTTGGGAAGGACAAGAAAGTTCCAAATTTGTATTCTAGCGGGAAGGTTTTTTCCAATAGAAGTTATATCTGGAAGAATTTTTACGAATTTTTCTTCAATTTCTTTGAGGTTATCAGGTAAACATTCTCTTTCTATGGCTATCGTAGTACCCAGTATTTTGACTTCTGATTCATTCTGCACTGGCACATCAGATTGGTCATATTCTAGATTGGTAATCACTTTGGTTTTCGTCATGTTCACAGCTAGGCCAGAACACTTTTTGAATTTTTCGAGAATCTGGAGTGTGGTGTCGATTGATCTCTTCACCACCTCCCTGTTTCCAGAGTATATGACTGATATATCGTCTGCGAATGCTTCAACTTTATTTTCAAATTGTCCTACTTTTAAACCCTTTACCATTTCTTTCGTGTGAATTTCTCTAATTAAATTACGATAGCTAGGATGAATAGACTAGACGACAAAGGGTCTCCCTGCCTACATCCTCTCTTCACTGTGAAGCCTTCATAATACTTTGAATATTTTGTTTGAATATTCCAAAGGCACAGAGAGACCATTCTTGTGAACTTTCCTCCAAAACCACGTGCTTTTAAACTATTTAATAGAAATTCCCGCGTGACGCTATCATAGGCTTTTTTGAAATCGATGGACAATAATCCCAGCCCTCTGTCCTGTCTTTTTTCCGATTTCCACCGAGTCCACTATACATCGAATGGCATTTTCCATAAACCTTCCGCCCACGAATCCTTTCTGGGATGGGTGAATGATGTTGGGTGCTTTATTCTTTTGCTAAGTATGCCGCTGTATATTTTATAGCAACTATTGAGCATTGTTAAAGGCCTCAAATTTTGGATGTATCTCGGGTCTTTTCCACTCTTGGGAATGAGTGTCAAAATTCCAAATGTTATATGCATATCAAAAGTGCCTTGAGATATTGCTTCACTATAACTTCTTTAAAAAGCGGAATTCAAAAATCAATGTATTTCTTTAAAAAATCCATAGGAAATCCATCAGGTCCAGGTGCCCTTTTCTTTTTGTTATAAAAACGTATATAGTTCCTAATCTCTTCTTCAGAAATTTCTTGTTCTGTTGTTGCTATGATGGTCGGTGATACTTGTGGAATGTCTTCTCTGCTTGATCCGAAGGACATTTGAACAGACGCCTTACAGAGGCCATCAAACCGTTTCACATTCACATGTTTTGCAGACATTTTCCTTCGTTTCTTTACATCCAGGGCATTTGAAGATTTCGTTGTAAAATTCTGTAATTTTGTTACAAATATCTCTTTGCTTGTCAAACTTTTTTCCTTCATCATTAACTAATATCATGATACTCTTCTTTGACATCAAGTTTCCCTCAGCCGCCCTTATATATTTTTAAATAGTGTGTTTACATGAAACAGCCAGAAAAATAGAGATTACTACTTATTTAAGCAATTTCACAAGTTTATTTAGATTAAAATAGATAATAAGCCATGTAAAATTACAAAATTAGTTGAATTTCATGGCAAATAGCATTTTTTTAAATCAATCAAATCCATAAAGCATCGTTAATAGCCACTTTTTACACAGAATCATATGTTTAAGTGATTGTTTGTCACAATTTGGAGTGTGTACTTGTGGTTTTGTTCAGTTTTAATGAAGTATTGTTTGTTTTTAGTGTGGTGAGAGATTGCGTGTTTCAGACTCGCAACAGCCAGAAAAATAGAGATAACTACTCATTTGAGCACTTTTAAGAGTTTATTCAGTTTAAAATTGATAGTCATGTAAAATTACAAAATTAATTGTATTGCATGTCAATTAGCGTTTTATAAATCAATCAACTCCATAAAGTGTCGTTTGTAGCCACTTTTTACACAGAATTATATGTTTAAGTGATTGTTTGTCAATACATGGAGTGTGTTATTGTGATTTGTCCAGTTTTAACGAAGTATTTGTGTTTTTGAGGTGGCTGTGATGATAGGTTGAGTGTTTCCGACTTGCAACAGCCAGGAAAATAGAGAAAACTACTCATTTAAGCCATTTTACGAATTTAGCCGGATCAAAACTGATAATTAGTCATGTAAATTCCAAAATTAGTTATATTTTACATCAATTCGGGTGTAGTCAATCAATAAACTCCATAAAGTATCGTTTGTAGCCACTTTTTACACAGAATTAGTTGTTTAAGTGAATGTTTGTCACTACATGGAGTGTGTTATTGTGATTTGTCCAGTTTTAATGAAGTATTTGTTGTTTGGAGGTGGTTGTGGTGAGAAGTTGCGTGTTTCAGACTGCCAACAGCAAGAAAAATAGAGATAACTACTCATTTAAGCAATTTTACATGTATATTCAGATCAAATTGATAATTAGTTATCTCAAATTCAAATTTTTGTGAGTGAACTCGATTCGGAGGATCCGATGTGGGTTGACGAAGATGTCAAATAAATTTTGAAATCATGGAAATGTGAGCCAAGATCCAAAATTAAGTTTCCTTAGAAGATGGATGAGTATGATACTTGAAATTAGTAGAAAGGATATTCATAATCAAAGTAATAAAATAACTAAAACTAACTAATCAAAGAATTATTTTATATTATTTTATTTTCTCTCAGAAAATAACATCAATATTATTGATTGAAGTTTCGAGAGTTAAAGAAATTAATCCCTTTGAAATCCCTGGTAAACAACCTTTCCAGTGATGTCACATTTTGTTTATGTTCGAGAGTGACCTACCTGTATTTCTATATACCTTGCCTCTAATGAAGATGAATTCGAGTCCGCGAGAAGAAGAATGGAGCATGTAAACAGTGATGGCTTACAACTTTATTCAGGAGTGGTGAAACAAGGAATGAGAAAAATAATATCAATGGAGCGTCCCTTGATTGGGATAAGATATATAAATGGGAGTTTTTGTCGTGATAATGGAGCAAAAGAAGATGAATCCTTTAGGGCGGAAAAAGTGAAACATATTGATGTGTATGAAATGGGTCATCTATTTGGGTGTAAGGAACATGAGCTTGCGGGTGCAAACACTAAATTTGGCCTAAATCAAGTGGGGTTTTACACTAAATTTCCCATTGATGTTCGTGGGAGGTTAAATGATTTAAAAAAGGTTCATAGCTTCAAAGTTAAGTCTCGTCAACATTTCTTTGAAGTTGAAGGGTGTGGATAAGATTGAGGTTAACTTGAAGAGAAAGGTGTTAATCACAATGGAAAACACTTTTAAAAGGATCAATGAAGACGGCGCTGTACAATATTTGCAAAAATATGGACAGGTGGTTACTCACTATCCGAAGGAAAATCCCTCGAATGAGGCTGCGGAGAGGAAGTTCAAGGATTACAAAAACGTATGGAGAGACTGCGATTACATAGTGGAATTGATTGCTGATCCTGCTACTCTTCCTCAAGTGATACCTTTTCAAGGGTGTCTTTTTTTTTTTTTTTTGCCTATATGGTTCGATCGAATTGCATCCGATAGGATATAAATAAGCATTATAGCGTTAAAATTAGTCTATCGAACCTAGGATCTTATCAATGAGGTAGACCAAAAATGACCATCCCCTCTCGGGATTCGAACCTGCGCCCCCAACATTGAGAGTTGAACACGCCTTAGCACGCACGGCTATCGAGCTCCCTTCTGTCTTATAAGGCTGAAATTTAGAGGCGCTAGAGTACAGTGTCTTAATTGTTTTGGTTATGGACATCTAAAACAGGATTGTTCTAATACCAGACTTCGGCTAAGAGACTATGATAGAGTCTTAAAGGAGTCTCTAAGTTCGTTGAACTCTAAAAGGGCTGCTGGTTCTCAATCAACGGAAGAAGTTGCTTGCACGGGTGTTAGAGACTCCTCCATCCCTCAGCCCTCAGCTGTTGATATTGCTGATACTTGTGTTGAATCGTCCCACCTCCCAATTCCTTCTGAAGAGGCTACTCGGGAGGAGGAGGTAGAATCTATTGTTCTGCCACATCAACAGGAATTGCAAGGATCGCCGTGTTTAGATTCCTCCATCGTCCAAATGGAAGCTCCTCAAATGATGATTTTGAATCCTCCTGAAACTGTCCCTGAGACCTCTAGCTCCCCTCAGCCCCCCGAGGGGTCTGACAGGGTTAGGGATGAAGAGCCCGCAGTTTCCCAAATTATTTGTGAGAATGGTAATTGTACTACAACTCCGCTCAATGTCGAACCGTCATTCATAAAAACAAAAAATTCCCATATAAACCCTGACATGATCTTAAAGTCAAGAACTAGGTCAGGGTCTTTATAAAAGAGAACTGCTCCCAGTACAGGCTTATCTCCTCCTAAAGACACAAACCCCACTAAGATTCAACGGAATTGACCCTTGATTAAATCTTTAAAGTTTCCATGATTGGCGGATGGCAATATAAAATAGATGACTTCTTTGATCGCCCCCTTAGGAACAAACAAAGAGTGAATTTAGGATTGGGAAAGATCATCTCATGGAATACCAGGGGAGGAATGGATCGTATTGCTCGTCACGCTCAAATGAGATACCTAATTAGTTTAAGTCCCGACATAATATGCCTACAGGACGTAAGATCATCAACGTCATCTTCATGTTCCTTGCAGTGTAAGTACTGCATTCCTGACAATTACAATTTCTTCTTCACCGGCTCCGGGGGTCGTCGTGGAGTTATTTCGTTTGTTTCTAAAAGATTGGATGGTTGTCTTCGCGTCAGAGAGTTCTCAAGGGAAAGTGAATGGCATAAAATCTTTGTTCCCACTAAAAGCGGAGGCTTTTATTTCATAAACGCTTATGGTCCAAACACTAAGTGCCCTGGGTTTTTCCGAGCTATGGTGAACTCCTGTAAAGGTGACTTGTTTCCGCACCTAGTTATGGGGGATCTCAACGTCGATATTTATCATTCGGAGAAATTTTATCCCAATAAAACCGCTCTTTTAAAAGTTTTAGTGGATCTGGAGCAGATAGATGTCACTCGAACCCTCAAACCTGAGGACAATATTTCTTGGAGATCTGGAAAGAGATTCTCACGGATCGATCTAGCACTTGCTTCTCCGTCTATAATGCCTCAAGTAAGAAATGCCCAATACCGCTCTCAACCTGGCTCTGACCATAAAATTTTAGAAATTGATTTACTCTATTTTAAGCGCAAAATGCCTTTTAAAACCCCCAAATGGATTTTTGAAAACACCTCTTTTATAAATAACCTTCAAGTCAACCTTTAAAAAAGTTTCAACTCCAAGGCCGGGCCAAAAAAACAGGCCAATATTTTTATGAATGTCGTCAAATCCACAACAATTAAGACTATACAGAAAACCAAAAAAAGAGAAACCTCTTTCCGAAAGGAACTTGACAGCATTCTTAACGATGGCTCTCTGTTTTCCCGTACAATTACTAATGACACGTTATTGTATCTTCAATTCTCCGAAGTTAGAGAGATGGAAATGCTAGAGAAAAGAGATGCTGAGATCAATTGCAACAAAAAAATTAAGCCGTTTCTTCTCAATAATCGTCAACCCGCTTCTATGGTAAATAAAATTTTAGAGAATGGACGTGAAATTACTGATAAAATGGAGATTTTAAAATGTTTTCATAGACGATTCCAAAGCATACTTGGAGTTGAAAGAAGACATTTTCCTCGTCCCAAAAAAAGGGTCCCATCAATTTTTACGGAGGAAATTATCCCTCAACATATTAAGAAATTTTACAATGACGACAAGGCTTCGGGTCCGGATGGAATTGGAGGTAAAGTTTTTACCCACTGCATCAAGGAAGTTTCACCATACCTTCTTCAATTAGGAAGGGGCATGGAAATGCATGGAAGTCTCCCAAAACGTTTAACAAAGGGGAGGATTGTGTTAATCCCCAAAAAAGGCTCTCTCACGGACGTCAATAATTGGAGGCCTATAACAATCCTTAATGAAAGTTATAAAGTTTTATCGGGCGTCATTGCTCGTGAAATAGAGCCCCTTTTAAATGTAAAGCTCGGCCTTCATCAAAAGGGATTTCTAAAGGGCAGGAAGATTTCCGATATTTCGAGAAATATTCAATGCGTCATCGAAGCTGCCAATGCAAGAGGAACCTACGGGGCTATTTTGGCCGTAGGCTTCTCTAAAGCATTCGACACTATTCAGCATGGACACATTTTGCGAGCGGTGAAAAGACTTTTACCAAAAGGTACTTTAACCCAATTAGAGCTCTTCTAGTCAATGGCACTTCTACTATTACCATGGGCAATTTAGAGAGTGGCAGCATCGATTTAAAGAGAAGTTGTCGCCAGGGATGCCCCTCAGCTCCACTTCTGTTAGCGGCAGGGCTGTGGGAGCTTAGTAACAGCATTGTCAAAAAATATGGTGGATTTGGAGTTTGCTAAGGGTCGTCAAAACTCATTTTAGACATGTATGCAGATGACATAACCATATACATAGAGAGCAAGTCTGAAGTCCAGCTCATCAAACGACTTCAAGTAATTCTTAACTTTCTTGGATCTTTTGGGAAAAGGTCGGGACTACTTGTCAATAGTAAGAAGACGGTTGTGTTGCCACTTGGAAAATGGTTCCCGGATTCTAACGTAAATATTTCTGACTTGAACATCAAGGAGAGCGTTGAAATCTTGGGCATCTCTTGTGGGAGGAATGGCCCCTTGGATTCCAACTGGACAAGTATATCTAACTTCATGAACTACAATATTCCCAGATGGAGGAAATTCAATTTACAAAAAAGAGTAGAAGTTTACAACTACTTAATTGTACCCAGAATACTTTACAAAGCTTCCGCCGTTCCTTGGCTCGCTGAAAAAGCTATCAGAGAGGAAAATGTATGGCTGGAAAAACTGTTCTATAGGAAATACTTACCTTCTCTACAACGTCCCAGGGCACAGCTTGGTGGAGGTTTGTCAGTTCTCGCAAAAATAATCCCCAAAATTTATCAAAAAGTCTTAATTGACTTGACAAAGAACCCCGATGTGGAGTGGAGGGCTTATATTTCTTCGAGCTGGGCTTACAATGTGCTGTTTCTAGGCACGGACTACTCTAACGACATTCTAGGACAATTTTCACCCGTCTTCGCTACGATTCAAAGGATTCTGTGGAAAGGAAAACCAAGTTTTTGCCAGTCATCCATCATTGATATCATTCGATCTAATAGTCACAAACAATATTTTTTTTACAAATTTGGACTCTCCACAACAACTAGAAAGATTGGCCATTTCCTCAAACGTGATCTCTCTTCATGATCTCTCAGAAAAATCAATCTTTAACTGTGGAAAGTTCCTCTTTCAGCTAAAAAGAGCCGCAGCCTATCATCTTGCCCCTGTTCCATGGCACGTGAGGATGAGTTTTGAGTCGAACGCAAGAGAAGAAGCTGATAAAATTGCGGTCCACTATTTAAAAGCTCTAAAATTACCAAATCGCTGGAAGAGTAGAATATTGTCCTCCATTCAAAGAGTTGTTTCTGGAAAGCGCTTTACAGCTCAGTTCCAAATTTCCACTGGAAACGTGTTCTTTTTCACTCCTTGTAAAGATTGTGGCAACCTTTACAACTCAATCATCCATGCTTTTTATGGATGTCCTTTACTCAAGATTATAAGGGATTTTATAAGATTAAATATTAAACACATCGAAGACAAACATATTGCTCCGTTAATTCTCTTCGGTCTCAACCCGAATATTTGCAAGGCTCCTATCAAGACGAGGGCCATGGAATTTGCTCTCTCAAGCTGTAAAAGCCTACTGGCGGAGCGCTTAGCCTCTGGAGATCTGGTCAGAGAAAATGACCTGAGGGTGATTATGATATCAGGGGCGGCTCGCTATTCTGCCCTCGGCATCAAGATTCCAGGGAATTCGGCAGGACGTTGGAATTTCGCGGCTAACCTGGTTAAATTCTTCCCTTCCTGCGCCGAGAATGCAAAGATCGACCTGAAGCGACTTTTACGTTTTTACAAAAGATTCTGATTTTAAGTTATGTTGACTTTTGTTCCTTTACTTTGTCTCATTGTTTTGTACGTGTTTTCTTTGTTGACCATTAATGTGTGATGACTTTGTTTGTGTAATAATTTTAAACTAAATGTTTATTTATATATATATTTATATTTAATTACATAAAATATCAATAAAGTCGAAAAAAAAAAAAAAATAAAGTTCCTTCAAATGCGTAATTATTATTTATATTCTGTTCAAGTCTTAGGTCTTAGGTAATAATGGTTTTAGCTTTTCCTTCTTAATTGCTCACATATTTATATTTGATTCTTTTGATTCTTTTTCTGGTTATTATTTATTTACTACAATGAAAGTGTAAAAAAAATATAAAAAAACTAATATAAATAATAATAATCTTGTGTTTTTTTAGGATTGACACGACTCTGACACTATATTACCCCTTAGTTATCAATGACTGAAGAGTTCGTCTTGCGATATTATTATTATTAAGACAGCCTCATGTACTTATTGAGTTTAACAATTTGTTGGAGGTCAACTTGATCCATTAAGTCAATAGTTTGTCTAGAAAGTCATAAGCACGTAACAAAAATTATTAAATGAAGTGCTGCCAACTCGGGTTTATAAGATGTTTCATACAGTAAGGGAATATATATATATTGGGTATCTTGTTTAAATTAAATATTCACATGAAGCTTCAAGTATTAAATCCTTACATTATGTACAACATCTCCCAGAATGCTTTTAAAAAGTCCCAACTTTATTTTTGCTCCTAGCCTTAAGATCCATATTAAAAAACACAATTTTTTTATGCTACCACTAGAATACTTATTTTTATTCTCTTCAGCTTTTGAGACCAGCCCTGAAACATTCAAAATATTTAATTGCATTGTAATTAAACTATTATGTTTAATCATAAACGTTAGTAACAGCTGAAGTAATATTTTTTGTCAATATTTATGGCTAAGTTCTTGAAAAGTCATTACTGATTGCAGGTCACCAAAAATGAGGAACAATAAATTATGTGAACTTATATCTGAGGCATTATACACTCAACTTCCTATACGTCACATCCCTTATATATTTGTTGATACACTCAGTTCACCTAGAATATTTGTAAACCTCACATGTTAGTATTGTTGTCTCATCTTTCCTATCCTAATACTTCATAACGCAGTCGGTAAAAGACACTTAACCCTCATCGAAGGTGGGGTAATCACCGCATCATTTCCGTGGATATGTTTCCATCTTTCACGGAATATACCCTATCCTCATTTTCGTGAAAAGACTTCAACTCTCAGCATATCCTTAAAGACCACTGACGTCAGATCACTACGTCACTCAACATATTACTTCTCCTAGTTTTTGTTTACAAACAAAGTGAGGAATAACAATATGGATCTCTCTGGATTCAAGACTGAGGAAGAGAAGGTTCATCATTAAAAATTATCCCTTGGCGGTTGTCAGCGATTGCAAAACGTAGTGACTCCTTAATCGCCTGCAACACTACTCTCTACAAAGGAGAGTTCTCAATCGTAGAAGAGGCCGTAAACAGACTGATCAAAGCCAGGGATAAGGTGCATTCACGCTATGACGCCCTGTCTGACCTTTGCCCACAGGACAGTGAGACATATGAGGACAAATCCATTGAAATTTCAGAGAAGGGGTCGGTACCCTAATTAGGGAGGCGGACAGGGTCATCATTCAAGGACCTTACGCACTCATCAACATAGGCAACCGCAAAAAATGAAATAAAACGGGAGCCATGTCAAGAAGACATCGTAATTCGAACAAGGAGGATAGCAGAAGAGATAAACCTCCTCTCCTTCACTCTGACGCCAAAATGACCGAGTTCATCACTTGGAAAGACTCATTCCGGATTTACTCTCATGCAGCGCATGCTCACCTAGTCCCTACAGAAATCCATAGGTCGCTTTCCCCCCGATTTTTAAGACACGACCTTGCTTCTCTAATAAAGCCAAGCTTCAACGAACACACTTCTGTTTACGAAGAGAAGGGATCTCTTAAAAGTGCTATGGCGATCCTTGAGTCCCACTTTGAGACATTGCACCCTATATTCAATAGGGGGTGTGATTTTTTTAATTTGCGCTTTCCATTAGGGAAGACAGCATCAGAATGGGAGGTAGAGCTGAAATATCGCACAACTGTCAATTTGAAAACTTTAATATTGATGAAATATTCGTGTTTAGATGGTTTCAAGAGTGTTGAGATAAAGAATTGCTCAAAGAAATCAGGAAAATCAACTCTTTTATCATTGGAGAAAAATATGCCTATGATAAAAGACTGTGAGTAAAATGAATAAGCTACGGTAAGGTAGGTTTTTTGAAGAATAAACAATTACATAAAAATAATAATAAGTGGAGCTTTGTTATGTTAATGCAGAGAAGGAGGCCTCCTTCCGACTAAGGATTCTCAATTACGGACTTCTCGGATCATCTTTGCTAGACGGCATTTCTCTACGGTCTTTCACCAGGAGAACTTCCCCTGGCTACAATAGATCCTTAATACACTCTGGATCCTTACAGTACTCTGGATTCCCATATATATAAATGATAGATTAATACAACAAATGGACGATTATAATAGATCCAACAAGATCATTTATTTAGTTAATTTGCATTCTTTTTGAAATATATTTATATATACATTTAGATACATCTATAATTTGTACATATTACAATATTTTTTAATAAGCATTATACGTTACTTATAATTACATTTATTATATTGAGTACATGATGGAATAATATTTAATCTGCATTATCCAGCACAATAAGGTGATATGAAGTTCAATTGGGAGCGGTTCATCAAAATTCAAGAAAAGGAATTTAGATCTTTTGCTCGTTATTGTTTTTTTGGTTAAAACTTTTTATTTTTCATCATCAACAGATTTATTTTGATTAATTTGAATTAAGGATGTTTTTTTAAAACTCATTAACACCAGCAAATATAAAAGGGATAAAAAAGTATATTTAAAAATGTAAAAATAATTATGGTAAATTTAAAACGAATTTTATGGGATGGTCGACGCTTATATCTTTATATATTTTGATTTTAGTAAACATTCAATGAAGTGATTTAGATAGAAATTAGAGTCTTCTGTCCTAGATTCAATCATAGCTGCAATTAAGGTCTCAAAAAGGCATGATAGACTTCCTTAAATTTCATAAAAAATAAGCAAGTAATCATCCTCACATTTAACTTCCAAAAATAACGTAAGAAGAATCAAGTATTGGCTAATGAACCACCCTTCGGTGTTTGTATAAAAACCTCGGGTATGGATTTTAGTTGATGATATTTTTTCAAAAAAAAAATTATAGTATTTAAGGCAAAAAAAATAGTCTTTATTTTTATCGTCTAATGATATCTTATTATCTTTAATAGGCAAAAGATGCTCTTTCTCATTGTCTCCCATATAATGAACATGAATTGGAATGAAAAACTAATATAGCTAAGTTATAATCATTTGTCTATCCTCTGTATTTGTGTGTATGAAGAAGTCTCGGGTATGGATTTTAGTTGAACATGGATCTCAAATAGAAAGCAATGTGGAGATCAAATTAATTGAGTTAATTTATTTCCTTGAGACAAGGATGTAAACATAGTATATAGATAGAGAAAACAACAACAAATCTTTAAATAAGAGTTAATAAGAAAATATATAATGCAAACGAAATTAGTGGTCCAATGAACTCCGTCCACCTCCTCTCTGAGCTCCATATATCACGTGGGCTCGAGAGCTGCTTCCTCCCGATAGGGTTATCATATCAGTCAGTTGTAGATCCCGAGAGTACTTTGGAGATTCAGAGTGGTAGGAATCTGGAGTACTGCGGGGATCCTGAGAGAGTCATGGATCAATTGCAGCCGGAAGGGGGGGGGGGGGTAATTAATATGCACGATATATGTGTTATATGATCACAAGGCGTTTCAAAAGGAAGTAATAAAAGCATTTTCGACAAACAATTATACTCATTAATTAAAAATGATTAACGTGAATAAAAATAAAAATATTCATATTTTGGTTTCATAAGATAAGTTATTCTTTTTGCTGAATAAAAAAGAAAAGATAGATTCAATAAGGTTTCACACAGAAGAAGCTATTAAAAAATGAATTTGATGTTCCATGTTATATTTGATAGATTATAGGAATAGGAACAATGTCAAAGAACACAACGTTGCAGAAGCATTTTTGACAAGTTTTAATAAGATTCTAAACATTTTTTTTTATATTTAATAAAATACACTTTTTATTCTGTTATATATTCATAATTGATGATAAATTGATGAAAAAATATTGTATTTAGGCCAATCAGTTTTTCTTTTTGTCTTTATTTTTGGTATTGTCTTTAATTTTTTGTTAATAGGCAAATTCTTGACCATGGATCTCAAATAGAAATAAGAAGCAATGTGGAGATCAAATTAACTTAGTGTATTTAGTTCATAGGAGACAAGGATGCAACGAGAGTATACAAATAGAGATAACCAACAAAACTTTAAAAAGAGTGTGTAATAAAATATAGGATGCAAACTATATTTGAGGTCCAATGAACTCCGTTCATATTCAAAGAGCTGCCCTTTTCCATGAGCTCTCTACATTGTGTGTATTTAAGACCCGCTTCCTTCTGATAAGACTCTCGTGGCGATCAGTCGTGGAGTAAGAGCCCTAACATACAAAGAACTGTATGGATCCCGAGAATGCCTTGGGGATCCAGACCGGTGGGAATCCGGAGTACTGTAGGGATCCGGAGCATCAAGGATCTATTGTAGCCAGGGGAGGTTCTCCAGGTGAAAGACCGCAGAGAAATGTCGTCCAGCAAAGATGATCCGAGAAGTCCGTAATTGAGAATCCTTCGTCGGAAAGCCTTTTTCTCTGCATTTACATAACAAAGCTCCCTTATTATTATTTATTATGTTATTGTTATTGTTTATTCTTCACGAAGCCTACCTTACCGTAGCTTAATGTTCATATGTACTCTCAAGGTATATAGAATACCAGGTATGTGATATTTAAAATGTGGCGCGAACACTTAATAAAAAGAATGTACCGATGACGTCATAGTCTCTTTTGTGATCATATTTTTATATAAATTGTCAGTCACAAAACCTCAATCAACAAGAAATAATTAATGTATGTTCATTGCGTAATTATTTAGTGTTAGATTATTGTTGCAATAATAAAAAACATATAACACAGTCAATATACTTTATTTAAGCTTTAAGTTAGATCTAACTTCAAATATTGTCGTATAACAATTGACTGAAGTTTAGCAATAAATAAATGGCTCTTTAGAAAATATTTGTAATTACGCACAAAGGTAATGCTAATAGTATGAAATACAAGGCTAAATTTGTATTTCTTAATCGATTTATTTCACATTTTTTGAAGAGAATGCAACTGATTTTGGAATATGGGATGATAAATTATCCATTTTGATCTTAATAAACTCATAAAATTGCAGAAATGAGTAGTAATCTCAATTTTTATGGCTATTGTAAATCTTAAACACACAAACTCTTACCAAAACCACCACTACCACACAAATACATCATAGAACTTACCATAATCTCCTTTAGACACCAAAAGTAATGACAAACAATCAATGAACCACGTGATTCTGTAAATAGTTGTTAAAAACGATGTCTTAATAGATTTATTTCACACACATTAAAGAGAATATAACTAATTTTTGAATATTGGATTACTAATTATCAAATTTGATCCGATTAAACTAGTTAAAAAAGAAATGTCATTTTTAGATCCAATAATTATTATGCGAAATACATACACCGACTCAAGACAAAAATGGCTGAGGTACCGGCTAGCCACTTCCTCGCTCTTCTTGAGTAAATCCAGGCGAACCCAGAAGATCAGGTCTGTCATGGTGTAAAGAAGTGAAGGAGACATCTTTTCACTTCTTTTACTTTTGTCAAAAAATCCTCCCAGTTATCCGTGCCGTGGAAGAAGAAATAGTAAGAGCTTATGGAACAACACTGGAACCGTCTGATTGGCTAATTTCTACCTCACCTCGATATGGGAAGCCTTCCATATAGAGCATATAATCTCCTCGGTGCAAGGGCTCCTCTACGCATGCAGGTCAACGGAAGATGCATTCAGCAGGGATACAAAAATACGTGGTCCAAAGCATAGAAACTCTTAGATCTGCAACAACATAGTCAACAACAATAGCGGTTTCTTTAAAAAGTATATACAAAACACGATGTCACATAAATAATTATTTTAAGAGTTGATACAGCTTGCAGGCTTTTGGTTTTATTATTGTTATCTTTTAATAATGAATTTACTGTTTCCCTATCAATCTTTAATACCCACCCTCATTTGTATTATACCTTTTTTAACATATCACAAGTCATTGTAATTGGATGTATTTGAAAAATTGTATTGAAATTATATTGGATATTTAAAAAAAAAAAAAAACTAGTTAAATTACAGAAAGTAATAGTTATCTCTATTTTTATGGCTGTTGAAATCTGAAACAGGCAACCTCTCTCAAAAACTACAACCTTGCACAACAGTACTTCATAAAATTACAACAAACACACTATTGGACACCCAAATTAATGACATATAACTACTCAGACACTGGTTTTACCAAAAAGAAGTTACAAACGATGTTTTACAACCCTTAAACGATTGATTTCACACAATTGAATCTGGAATATTATCTGAATAATCATCAATTTTGAACTGAATAAACACGTCAAATAGCAAAAATGAGTAGTTATCTCTGTTTTAGGCTGTTACAATCTTAAACACGCAACCTCTTACAAAAACCACAACCATACAAAACAGAACTTCATAAAATCACAACAAACACACTATTTGACACCCAAATTAATGACCACTTAGTCACTAGATTCAGCCGAAAAAGAGGTTACAAACGATGTTTTACAGCCTTAAGCGATTGATTTCACACTAATTGATGGAAAATACAACTGGATCTGGAATTTTATATGATCAATCATCAATTTTGAACTGAATAAGTACGTCAAATTGCAAAAATGAGTAGTTATCTCTGTTTTTATGGCTGTTGCAAATCTGAAACACGCAACCTCTCACAAAAACCACCTCCAACACACAAGTACTTCATAAAATTACAACAAGCACACTATTTTACACCCACATTAATGACCACTTAGTCACTAGATTCAGCCGAAAAAAGAGGTTACAAACGATGTTTACAGCCTTAAGCGATTGATTTCAATCTAATTGATGGAAGATACAACTGAATCTGGAATATATATGATGAATTATAAATTTTGAACTGAATAAATACGTCATAATGGTGCATAAATAAGTAGATTTCTCTGTTTTATTGGGCTGTTGCAGGGAATCTGACAAACATTAACACGCAACCTCTAAACCTTAATTAAATGTTTTAAAACCCGTAAATTTTGGATAAAACCACACTAAATCTTTGTGGAGAGCCCACTTTTGGTATCTTTATAGATAAACTCGAGTATCGAGCTGGAAGCTTCGTCTGTGAAGGTTTTGAGGGCCTCAATCAATTCCTCTTCGGATGCCTTTCCTAAGAATCGTAGATCTTGCAGCTTAAATGCTCGTGAAGCGTTTACCAGAATAGCCTTCTTTAGGCCTATTATGTCGATAGAGAAACTTATGTTTGTTTCCTGCTGCTTATAAGTAAGCGGTAATTCCAGATTTCGGAATTTTTCAAATATTTCAACTGGAGATCTTACTCCAATGATAGCTCTACCAGGGCCCATTTATGAGCTTAGATGCGTGATGTTGTAGGAGGGAATTCCTAATTCAAATATGGCTATTTCAGCCACATCATAGTCCGTAAACTCTTCGTCCGTAGGGAGGATTTTTCGGTCCCACACTTTTCTATTTTTAAGTTAAAGATAGACCAACAGGTCTTACCTTTGGTTACTGAGGAGATAACCTGCTCGTCTACCTTCTCCTGATGGTCATCATGAGGGGGAAAAGTTCCGTCCTTGTCTTCAGTAGTCCGGAGCGGGTATGGGTCTTCCACTATCGGGGAAGCCTGAGAGTCAGGCTCTAGTGTGTTCACGTCCTCGGACATGACAGCAAAATTAATCGCTGTTAAATAATTAGCCCAATCATTGAATTAATTATTTTAAATAGAGGAGAGAAAAAATGACACGTTTGTTAATATCAACAACGTTACGTCACCTTCCTTCTTTTATCCCTCTTGAAAAGGGGTTTGTCTAATATTTTAAAGAATAATATTAATCATACTGTTAGAGTCTAATATGGGCGAATTTCTTCATATTACTCTCTGCATAGCTGCTAATTTCTTCAAATAGAGCTATCTTGTAGTTAGGCAAGTCAGTGCCAAACATGAGAGTTAAAAAAAAGGTAACTAAAATAGTCTCACCATTCCATGTCAGGTTGTAGAATGAGGCTGTAAAAACTGTAAAAAATATTTTAAGTAATTGTTTTTGTAGTGAGGCCAGTAGTTGAGAACTTCTTCTTTTTAAGGTAGGAATATATTTTTGGTCAAACAATATATTCAACCAATTCTATGAATTTTTTCCAAAGTTGGAATCGCAGTAGATACATAAATCATTTGAGAGATCAATTAAGTATTGTATAAGTCAATGCATTTTTGTTTAGAAAAATTCTCCATGCCTGACACCATATATATGTTTGACAAAGGCTCTTGAGTGGGGTAATGGCTGTGGCCTTGAGTTCACTCCCCATAAACAGTGGCTATTCTCTTCCACAGGAAGAAGAAAGCCCCTAAAATAAGGAACTTGAATATGAATGGTATTAACATATGCTTATCTAATTCTGTTAAATACTTAGGTGTGACTCTGGATTCGGGATTAAACTTCGGTCTCCACATCACATCCAAGCTCAACCAATCCAAAAAACTACTGATGGCTTGCAACAACGCCGTCGGGAAAACCTGGGGTCCGACTCCTAGGGCAATGAGATGGGTATATACCAGCATAATTCGTCCTAAGATCTCTTATGGATCGATTGTCTGGTCTCGGCGAACCCAAAATTACCTGAAGAAACTGGAACGTATCCAACGGCTTGGTATGATAAGAACAACCTTTATCTATCGTAGTACACCTACGAAAGGACTTGAGGTAATCTTCGATTTGCCCCCTCTAGATTTATATATCAAAATGAGGGCCAGAAAGGCACTTTTAATTTGAAAATCACGCCACATGGATGGGAGAGCATTGGGTCTAAACCTGGTCATATTCTTGAAGAGTGGCGTGAAAATAAAAAGTTAGGAATTTCATCTTGTATTAACAGAGACTTTTCTACGAGTCTAAAAATGAGTTGGAAGAAAACATTTTCCATTAATTATGATAGCTTCTCTGTAGGTGAGGTATTGAACGCCAGTAATGGTATTCAATGCTACACCGATGGTAGCAAAATTGCTAACAAAATCGGATGGGGCTATCATTTGTACAATCCTTTATTTTTTATGATAAATTCAGCTGGGAAACTCAATGACGAATCCACTGTGTTTCAGGCTGAAGTTGGGCTATCTTAAAGGCAGCCCTCTTATTATTAAAAAAGAAAATCTCAAACCAAAAAATTGATTTTTATGTCGACAACCAAGCAGCTCTTGTATCTTTGGGCTCGGTTGTTGTAAAGTCTCGTACAGTGAACAATTGCATCAATGTTTTGAATGCACTTGGACGTGTAAACCATGTCAACCTTCATTGGATTAAAGCCCACGTAGGTTGGCCAGGAAATGAGAAAGCTGACCGACTTGCAAAAGCTGGATCAAGATCAAATCTATTAAAGGACATTCCTATTCCAGATTCTTTATGTCAGACCTGACAAGGAGGGGTCTCTATAGAGAATGGGCCTCCCGATGGACACAGGATAGCTCCTGTAGACAAAGTAAACTGTGGCTTCCGAAGCCGGACCCTAATGCATCGAGACGATTGATTAATTTCAGTCGTGAATCTCTATGTATTCAAATACAGATAATAACTGGTCATAACTTTCTTAGATATCACCAGTCATTGTCGAACAAATTTCTCACCCGAGAGTGTCGTTTTTGCCAGCAGAGTGATGAGACGTCTTATCACGTGTTGGCAGAGTGTGATTTCTTTTGTCTTAAGAGAATGATCGCTCAAAAATGCTTAAACCAACATCCTCCAGAGTTAAAGCAGATACCAGCAATTCTTAGGAATTGTAACATTGGTTACCTGTTTGGCTTCCCGAGGTAGAATGGGTAAACAACATGGTTAAAGTGGTTGTGTGTTCTAGGGAATGGGCTAAGATCGTAAATTCGATTCCGCCCTGGACTCAAGACTCGACTTCAATTCGTACTCTTGGATCCTACCCTCAAACAAACAAACAAAATATATGTTTGACTATTTAGGCCAATAATTTTGTAAGTGAAGGGCGGTTTATTTGCCACTTTATGCTTAAAATATTCACTGATCTAACAACCTTGCACCCCCCGCTATAATCGAAGCAAGTGCAGGATGCCAAATGCCTATAGGAAGAATGGAGGTCTTGACGTTAAGTCTACTTGTTTAAAAAAATCCAAATTATTAAAAAAATTAAACTCTGATAAATTAATATTTAATAGACGTTTAGTTGCATGTGGTATTATGAATTATGTTAAGATGAATCAAAAGTCAGTGCCATCGACACAAAAGTACAACAAATTATATACGCGAAGAGATCGTTGGAGGACCCTGACGTAGCAACGATTTTACATATTGTTAAGTTATTTACCAAAGTTTTACTTTTTTTAAAGTTATTTTTAATTGTATTCTTTAGGGTAATTTTTAATTGTTGTACTTGTATATTTATTGTTTTGTTTGTTTTTACTTAAATTAATATTTTTTTGACTCTGAAATATAGTTACGCCTTTCGGCCAAGAAAAAAATGATAAAATTGATTAATTGTAACGTTTATTTATATTTCAAATATATGTTTCCTTTTGTTTTTCTGTAACAATCTAAATATCAGCTTTTTGATTATTTGCAATGAATACTGTATTTAATTATTGATTATTTAATTAGTTATTTGAGCATTAAAAAAGTAATACTTCCCTTAATTAACTCCTTTTTAATTTTATATACAAGTTACTAAGGTAGTAGTATCAAATAACATATCTATTTGCTGTTGAACATTTAAATAATCAGCAAAATAGATTATAGAGTTTGTGTTTTGATATAATTATTCTTTGTCCTTATAAGATATAATCATTTGAACTCGTATCATAACAAGTCACCCACCCGAGGATTCAAAGACAAAGCTGTATAAGACAACATACTGTATAAGTATACTGGCCGAGGATGGACTGGAAGATCGAGACATCCATCAAGAGATTCGAAGCGTGTATCCGAGCTAAGGAGAGGAGGCAAATGGCGTCCGTGACTATTGGACAAATTTCTACAACTATTGCTGAGAGATTCATTGCATTTTATTTGGATCTGATAGGGAATATGTATAATTGGTACAGTAGTGACCCTGAATATTGACTCACAATAATAAAGGGTATACCCAATACCCTGAAGCTTAGCCATTCAAAAAGGCTAATGTAGATAGAATTTGCTAAATTTTTACAACTAAATCCTTTCCGAGATACAGGGCGACTATGAAGATTATAACTGAATGGTCCACAAGGTTATTATTATTATTTTAAAGTGTGGCGAATTGGGAGTCATAGCAGACGAACTCAAGCATATCAACTCATCCCAACCATTGGAGAGTCTGAATAAAAACATCAGGCATATTCTCATTTCAATAATGATTAAAAATATCTAGCTAAAAACAATTGGTATAAGGAGCTTTGGCTCAAGATAAGATTCATTATTATCTCAAAATTGGGATATTCATCTTTCTTTTTGTCAATGGGAATTCGTCAAGTACGTCCAACAGTACATTTGGGTCTAATATACAAAATTAACCCTGAACAGATACTCAATGAGTAAGCACATTGTTGTATGTTTTGAATATAGTCAGAATTGCGCAAATTAGATTATTTCTAATGCCTAAAATCATTAATGATAGAGAGTAAAGATCATGATCAAAGGATCTTATGAACATAGCTTATGAACTACGAGATTCCAAATAGGAATTTGATACACATCAACCGCCAATCTATTCTTTTCCTGCATCACATGATTGTCATAATGTAGCGAAGGAGGCAGATTTTTGAGCCCTTTTAAAGGCCTACAGGAAATCTCCTAAAAGAAGGGATGAGGGGGAATGAAAATAATTATATGACTGAACATGTGGATAAAGATGATGAAAAAGACGACAATAGGGAACAACAATAACAACAAGAGGACAAACTGCAAGAAGAAGAAGATGATACAAAGAGTAAGAGGAGCAACGTAAAGGAAAATGAACTTGATCTTATGCTTTTAGAAAACAAACACGCCCATAAAGGAGGGGTTGTGGCGAGAGGTTGCGTGTTTCAGACTTGCAACAGCCAGAAAAATAGAGCTAACTACTCATTTAAGCAATTTTAGGAGTTTAATCACATCAAATTGATAATTCGTCAAGAAAAATTACAAAATTCGTTGTATTTCATGTCAAATAGCGTTTTTTAAATAAATCAACTCCATAAAACATCGTTTGTAGTCACTTTCTATACAAAATCATATGTTTAAGTGATTGTTTGTCACAAATTGGAGTGTGTACTTGTGGTTTTGTTCAGTTTTAATGAAGTATTTGTGTGGTGTTTGTGGTGAGAGGTTGCGTGTTTCAGACTTGCAACAGCCAGAAAATGGAGAATACTACTCATTAAAGCAATGTCACGAGTTTATTTAGATTAAAATTGATAATAAGTCATGTAAAATTACAAAATTTGTTGTATTGCATGTCATTAGCGTTTTATAAATCAATCAACTCCATAAAGATCGTTTGTAGTCACTTTTTACACAGAGTCACATGTTTAAGTGATTGTTTGTCACAATTTGGAGTGTTGACTTGTAGTTTGTACAGTTTAAATGAAGAATTTGTGTGTTTTGAGGTGGTTGTGGTGAGAGGTTGCGTGATTCAGACTTGCAAATAGCAGAAAAATAGAGATTACTTATCATTTAAGCAATTTTCTCGAGTTTATTTAGTGAAAAGTGATAATAACCCATGTAAAAATTACAAAATTAGTTGTATTGCATGTCAATTAGAGTTTTAAAAATCAATCACTCCATAAAGCATCGTTTGTAGCCACTTTTTACACAGACACAAGTTTAGTGATTGTTTGTCACATTTGGAGTATGTACTTGTGGTTTTGTTCAGTTTTAATGAAGTATTTTGTGTGTTTTGTGGTGGTTGTGGTGAGAGGTTGCGTGTTTCAGACTTGCAACAGCCAGAAAATAGAGAGTACTACTCATTAAGCAATTTCACGAGTTTATTTAGTTGAAAAGTGATAATAAACCATTCATGTAAAATTACAAAATTAGTTGTATTGCATGTCAATTAGCGTTTTAAAATCATCAACTCCATAAAGCATCGTTTGTAGCCACTTTTTAACACAGAATCACAAGTTTAAGTGATTGTTTGTCACATTTGGAGTATGTACTTGTGGTTTTGTTCAGTTTAATGAAGTATTTGTGTGTTTTGTGGTGGTTGTGGTGAGAGGTTGCGTGTTTCAGACTTGCAACAGCCAGAAAAATGGAGAGTACTACTCATTTAAGCAATGTCACGAGTTTATTTAGATTAAAATGGATAATAAGTCATGTAAAATTACAAAATTGGTTGTATTTGCATGTCAATTAGCGTTTATATAAATCAATCAACTCCATAAAGAATCGTTTGTAGTCACTTTTTACACAGAAATCACATGTTTAAGTGATTGTTTTGTCACAATTTGGAGTGTTTACTTGTAGTTTTGTACAGTTTTAATGAAGTGATGTTGTTTTTGTGTTTGAGGTTGTTGTGGTGAGAAGTTGCGTGATTCAGACTTGCAAAGCAAAAAAAAAAAAGATACTTATCATTTAAGCAATTTCCCAAGTTTATTTAGTTGAAAAGTGTTAATAAACATGTTAAAATTTACAAAATTAGTTGTATTGCATGTCAATAGCGTTTTAAAAATCACAACTCCATAAAGCATCGTTGTAGCCATTTTTATACACAGAATCACAAGTTTTTTGATTATTTGTCCAAATTGGAGTGTGTAATTGTTGTTTTTTCAGCTTCAATGAAGTATTTGTGTGTTTAGAGGTGGTTGTTGTGAGTGAGTGGCATGTTTTTGATCTTGCTCCACACAACAAGAAATAGAGATGAATCTACTCATTTAAGCAATTTCACGAGTTTTATAAGTTGAAAAGTGATAATAAGTCATGTAAAATTACAAATTAGTTGTATTTCATGTCAATTGGCGTTTTTTAATCAATCAACTCCATAAACATCGTTTGTAGCCTTTTACACAGAATCATATGTTTAAGTGATTGTTTATCACAATTTGGAGTGTGTACTTGTGTTTTGTACAGTTTTAATGAAAGTATTTGGTTGGTTTGAGGTGGTTGTGGGAGAGGTTGCGTGTTTCAGACTTGCAACAGCCAGACAAAATAGAGCTTAATACTATCTTAAGCAATTTAAGCAATTTTAGGAGTGTTATTCAGATCAAATTGATAATAAGTCATGTAAAATTACAAAATTAGTTGTATTTCATGTCAATTAGCGTTTTTTAAATCAATCAACTCCATAAAACAATCGTTTGTAGTCACTTTTTACACAGAATCATATGTTTTAAGTGATTGTTTGTCACAATTTGGTGTGTGTAATTTGGTTTTGGTCAGCTTCTACGAAGTATTTGTTTGTTCTTGAGGTGGTTGTGGTGAGATTGGTGTGTTTTCTTCTTGCAAGAGACAGAAAAATAGAGAGTTCTACTCATTAAGCAGTTTCACGGTAATTAAGCGTTTTATAAAAATCACTCAACTCCATAAAGCATTCGTTTGTAGCCACTTTTTATACAGAATCACATGTTAACTAATTCTCTATTTTTCTGGCTGTTGCAAGTCTGAAACACGCAACTCTCACCACAAACACCACACAACACACAAATACTTCATTAAAAAAATGTACAAAAACCACAAGTACACACTCCAAATTGTGATAAACATCACTTAAACATATTGATCTGTGTAAAAAAGTGGCTACAAACGATGTTTTATGGAGTTGATTGATTTAAAAAACGCTATTTGACAGGAAATCCAACTAATTTTGTAATTTTTCTTGACGAATTATCAATGTTGATCTGAATAAACTCTTAAAATTCCTTAATATAAGAATCTCTATTACCTGTTGCAAGTCTGAACACGCAACCTATCCCACAACCACCACAAAACACAAATACCTTCATTAAAATTGGGGCTGCGGATGCATTAAACAGTTTTTATATTAAAGAAGTAAATGATCTTCGGGCAAGCATTGTCCTCTCCACCCCTTCTTCCAACATCTGTGTCAGAACTGACCGCAGTTGCAATTGGGCTCGTCCTCGGGGGATCGTGCTGGACTTCTCCTTTGCCAGTGCAGCCAAAATTAGGAGAAGTGTCTCCTCCATATCCAATACAGAGGCGATGGGCGTGGACGGACTGCCGGCATCTGTATTCAAACTAGGAATTGAAGTTCTGGCCTCCCCTATCTCCCACCTGATCAATTGCTCTCTTGCCAACGGCAAGGTACCCGTCATTCTCAAAACGGGCATTGTAATTCCGGTGCACAAAGGTAAAGGGGGAAAACCCAAAGGACCCAGCCTCGTATCGGCCAGTTTCCCTGCTCCCCGTCCTCTCCAAGATCTTGGAGAAGGTAGTTAAGGCTGATATGGATTACCATATGGGAAAATTAGCGCCTTACCCAACAGCCAATTTGGCTTTCGGGCTGGCCGCTCCACTACTACAGCCATTGGAACGGCTCACAGCAAATGGATAAAGGCTGTCCAGGAAGGGAAGGTCGTAGGCATACTGGCCTTTGATCTATCCTCCGCGTTTGACACCGTCGACTGCGACCTCCTACTGGAGAAAATCAAGGACCTTGGCGTCACGAGGAGAGTGGGAGACTGGTTTGGATCTTACCTGAATGGAGGCAAGCAATGCGTCAATTGGAACGGCACCAGGAGCGACTTCGTCGACGTGAAGTATGGGGTCCGCCAAGGTTCTGTCCTTGGTCCTTTACTCTTTCTCATACTCATGGCTGGCCTCCCAGTGGAGATGGGGGTGGGTGAGAACATTGTTTGCTATGCAGACGACGTCAGCGTCTGGACAGCGGGCAGAGATGTTGATGTGGTGGAGACCAATCTGAACCTCCTCGCCGCCAAATTTGTGGAGTTTGCAGCGAGAAATGGGCTCTCTTTAAACCACACAAAAACCCAGCTACTCCTGGCGGGTGGTAGGGACAGTAAAGAGAGAAGGAAGAGGGTTGAGGTAAAGGTCGGCCCCTCCACAGTCTCCCCCTCCAGTGAATTGGAGTTGCTAGGGGCAAAGTTTGACTCCACCCTTTCACTCAACTTAAATGTTGACATCATGGCGAGGGCAGCCAGGGTCAGGGCCAACATGGTTGTAAGGTTGGCGAAGCACATCCCAAGGGGTCCTTACCTCCACCAACTTGCCAAGGGCATTGTTCTTGGGAAGCTCGGCTATGCTGTCTCAGCGGTCACACCCGTACGGTTTGGAGGCAGTAACCCCACAGGACCGCTTGCAGCTGCCCAGGTAGCTCTGAATGATGTTGCCAGGACTCTCACTGGCAGTCTCAGGAGAGAGCACATACCCGTCCGGGACCTCCTGAAGTCGGCAGGGCTTCCATCCATCAACACCATGGCCGTGCGGTCGGCAGCCATGGAGGCGTGGAAGGCATTTTGGAGTAGGGACGGCGAAGAAGGAGGGAGAAACCCACTTGGCCTCATGCTCTTCGAGAAAAAAAATCGAAAGGAGACCAGATCCGACGCAGCCGGAATCGTCCCCAACCCCCTCCTCTGGCAGGCAGATACCCTGGTATGTGCTGCAAGAACTGCCTGGAATAAAAGTCCACAGTTGCGACAGGCCAGGACGTGGAGAGCTGCCAGGGATGCAGCAATAGCTCTCGCCGAGGGAGTGGCGCTATAGATTACTCCGATCTCATGGCATGATTTTCCCAAAAAATCGATGTGGTATTTTATTTTATTATATTTTTATATATATTATATATATATATATATACGCTTATTAGTTAGTTTGTGTTTTTATTATTGTTTTGTTTTATTTTAATTAAATTATATTTATTATTTTAGACCAGCTACTTCGTGCTGAAATATAACGGATTACACACACTGTACAAAACTACAAGTACACACTCCAAATTGTGACAAACAATCACTTAAACATGTGCTTCTGTGTAAAAGTGGCTACAAACGATACTTTATGGAGATAATTGATTTTAAAAAACGCTACTTGACTAATACAACTAATTTTCTAATTTTTCTTGACGAATTATCAACTTTGATCTGAATAAACTCCTAAAATTGCTTAAATGAGTAGTTATCTCTATTTTTCTGGCTGTTGCAAATCTGAAACACGCAACCTCTCACCACAACCACCTCTACACACACAAAAACTTCATTAAAACAGATCAAAACCACAATCACACCCTCAATATTGTGTCGAAAAATCACTTAAAAATGTGATTCTTTGTAAAAAGTGGCTACAAACGATGCTTTATGTTGTTGATTGATTTATAAAACGCTAATTGACATGCAATACAACGAATTTGTAATTTTACATGACTTAGTATTAATTAAATCTAAATAAACTCGTGAAATTGCTAAAATGAGTAGCAATATCTATTTTTCTGACTGTTGCAAGTTTGAACACGCAACCTGTCACCACAACCACCTCAAAACACAAAAATACTTCATTGTAGCTGAATAAAACCACAATTACACACTCGAAATTTTGACAAACAATCAAATAAACATGTGATTCTGTTTAAAAAGTGGCTACAAACGATGCTTTATGTTGTTGATTGATTTATAAAACGCTCATTAACATGCAATAAAACTAATTTTGTAATTTTACTTGACTTATTATCAATTTTAATCTAAATAAACTCGTGACATTCCTTAAATGATAAGTAATCTCTATCTACTGTTGCAAGTTTAAACAAGCAACCTCTCACGACAACCACCTCAAAACACCAAAAATACTTTATTGTAGTGAACCAAAACCACAATTACACACTCAA
>CP045905.1:3716153-3780406 GCA_013387185.1 Caligus rogercresseyi
TAAGCAATTTACGAGTTTATTTAGATTTAAATTGATAATTTAATTTAAAAATACAAAATAGTTGTATTTCATGTCATTAGCGTTTTATAAAATCAATCAACTCCATAAATCACATCGTTTTTAAAACCACCACTTTTTCACACAGAATCACATGTTGAAGTGATTGTTTGTCACAATTTGGAGTTGTACTTTGTGGTTTTGTTCAGTTTAATTGAAGTATTTGTGGGTTTTGTTGTAGTTTGGTGAGAGGTTGCGTGTTTCAAACTTGCAACATCCATAAATATAGAGATTACTACTCATTTAAGCAATTTCACGAGTTTATTTAGATTAAAATTGATAATAAGTCATAAAATTACAAATTAGTTGTATTGCATGTCAATTAGCGTTTTTAAAATCAATCAATCCATAAATCATCGTTTTTAACCACCACTTTTACACAGAATCACATGTTTAAGTGATTGTTTGTCACAATTTGGATGTGTACTTGGCGTTTTTGTTCAGTTTTAATGAAGTATTTGTGTGTTTTGTTGTAGTTGTGGTGAGAGGTTGCGTGTTCAACTTGCAACATCCATAAATAGAGATTACTACTCATTTAAGCAATTTCACGAGTTTATTTAATTAAAATTGATAATAAGTCATTAAAATTACAAATTAGTTGTATTGCATGTCAATTAGCGTTTTATAAATCAATCACTCCATAAGCATCGTTTAGCCACCACTTTTTACACAGAATCACATGTTTAAGTGATTGTTTGTCACAATTTGGAGTGTGTACTTGTGTTTTGTTCAGTTTTAATGAATATTTGTGTGTTTTGTTGTAGTTGTGGTGAGAGGTTGCGTGTTTCAGACTTGCAACAGCCAGAAATAGAGATTCTACTCATTAAGCAATTTCACGAGTTTTTTTAGTTAAATTGATAATTAATAAAAAAATACAAAATTAGTTGTATGCATGTCAATTAGCGTTTTTATAAATCAATCAACTCCATAAATCATCGTTTTAACCACACTTTTTACACAGAATCACATGTTTAAGTGATTGTTTTGTCACATTTGGAGTGTGTACTTGTGTTTTGTTCAGTTTTAATGATATTTGTGTTTTTGTTGTAGTTGTGGTGAGAGGTTGCGTGTTTCAACTTGCAACTCCATAAATAGAGATTACTACTCATTTAAGCAATTTCACGAGTTTATTTAGATTAAAATTGATAATAAGTCATTTAAAATTACAAAATTAGTTGTATTGCATGTCAATTAGCGTTTTATAAATCAATCACTCCATAAAGCATCGTTTAAACCACCACTTTTTACACAGAATCACATGTTTAAGTGATGTTTTTCACAATTTGGAGTGTGTACTTGTGTTTTTGTTCAGTTTTAATGAAGTATTTGTGTGTTTTTGTTGTAGTTGTGGTGAGAGGTTGCGTGTTTCAAACTTGCAACATCCATAAATATAGAGATTACTACTCATTTAAGCAATTTCACGAGTTTATTTAGATTAAAATTGATATAAGTCATTTAAAATTACAAATTAGTTGTATTGCATGTCAATTAGCGTTTTATAAATCAATCAACTCCATAAACATCGTTTTTAACCACACTTTTTACACAGAATCACATGTTTAAGTGATTGTTTGTCACAATTTGGAGTGTGTACTTGTGGTTTTGTTCAGTTTTTGAGTATTTTTGTGTTTTTTGAGGGGTTGTGGTGAGAGGTTGCGTGTTCAGACTTGCAACCCAAAAATAGAGATAACTTTTATTTAGCAATTTCAAGGAGTTTATTTAGATTAAATTTGATATTCGTCAAGAAAAATTACAAATTAGTTGTATTGCATGTCAATTAGCGTTTATAAATCAATCACCTCCATAATCATCGTTTGTAACCACATTTTTACACAGAATCACATGTTTAAGTGATTGTTTGTCACATTTGGAGTGTGTACTTGTGTTTTGTTCAGTTTTAATGAAGTATTTTGTTGTTTTGTTGTAGTTGTGGTGAGAGGTTGCGTGTTTCAACTTGCAACACCGAAAATAGAGATTACTACTCATTTAAGCATTTTACGAGTTTATTTAGATTAAAATTGATAATAAGTCATTTAAATTACAAATTAGTTGTATGCATGTCAATTAGCGTTTTATAAATCAATCAACTCCATAAACATCGTTTTATACCCACTTTTTACACAGAATCACATGTTTAAGTGATTGTTTGTCACAATTTGGAGTGTGTACTTGTGGTTTTGTTCAGTTTTATGAAGTATTTGTTTTTGTTTTCAGGTGGTTTGGTGAGAGGTTGCGTGTTTCAGACTTGCAACAGCCAGAAAATAGATATTACTACTCATTTAGGCAATTTCACGAGTCTTTTCAGATTAAAATTGATATTAAGTCATGTAAAATTACAAATTAGTTGTATTGCATGTCAATAGCGTTTTATAATCAATCAACTCCGTAAGTATCGTTTGAAGCCACTTTTTACACACAATAACATGTTTAAGTGATTGTTTGTCACAATTTGGAGTGTGTACTTGTAGTTTTGTTCAGCTTTAATGAAGAATTTGTTTGTTTTGTGTAGTTGTGCTGAGACATTGCGTGTTTCATACTTGCAACAGCCAGAAAAATAGAGATAACTACTTATTTAAGCAATTTTAGGAGTTTATTCAGATCAAATTGATAATTCGTCGAAAAAATTACAAAATTAGTTGTATTTCATGTCAATTAGCGTTTTTTAAATCAATCAACTCCATAAAACATCGTTTGTAGCCACTTTTTACACAGAATCATATCTTTAAGTGATTGTTTTTTACAATTTGGAGTGTGAACTTGTAGTTTTGTTCAGTTTTAATGAAGTATTTGTGTGTTTTGAGGTGGTTGTGGTCAGAAATTGCGTGTTTCAGACTTGCAACAGACAGAAAAATAGAGATAACTTCTTATTTAAGCAATTTTAGGAGTTTATTGAGATCAAAATTGATAGTTCGTAAGAAAAATTTCAAAATTAGTTGTATTTCATATCAATTAGCGTTTTTTAACACTAGAAAGGCCATAGCGGTCATTTTGACCGTTTTCAAATTTTAAAATACAATAACTTTGTGGAATTTCAAGATAATGTACTGCTGTCACATGACTTTTCCTAAATGTGTGTAGGGTTCAATTTAAAATATGTTTAAAGAAAAAAAAATACTTCATGAATAAATAATTTTTTTTTACCTCCACCAGCCATTAGCGGTCATATTGACCGTTTATAATTTCATAAATATGTAACACCCCAAATATTGCTAACCACTAGCGCCAAATTTAGGATAGAACTGAGGGACGGGGGTGCTAAAGATAGTCTATGGTCTGAGGAATGGGGTATCGGTTTTTTTAAAGAAACCATGTCAAGAAATCGTTTTAGGGATATTATGAGGTTTCTACGTTTCGAAAGAGATTCGACGTCTGCGTTTGAAAAATGATAGGTTTGATGTGGTGAGGACAATATGGGATCGATTTATTCGGAATATCATAGTTTGTTATAAGCCTGGTGCCAACATCACAATTGATGAGCAACTATTCCGAACAAAGGCTTTTTGCAAATTTACTCAATATATGGAGAATAAGCCGGATATATTTGGCATCAAATTTTGGTTGGCTGTAGGTAGATGTCGACTCCAAATACTTACTCAATGGATTCCCGTATATAGGAAGGGATGAAACTCGAAACTCAGGCCATGTTGTTGGAGAGAATGTGGTTTTGAAACTGGCCGAGCCCTTCGTGGGAAAGGGGAGAAACATAACCACAGACAACTTTTTTACATCCCTAAAACTTGCTACAGCACTGCAAGCAAATAAAACAAGTCTAGTCGGCACTATGGATAAACAAAAGAGAGAATTGCCCCCCTCAGTGAAAGATCAAGCAAAGTTGTTCAACACAAAGTTGCTAAAGTGTGAAAATGCGACTTTGACTCAGGGAAAACAAAGAAAAAATGTGTGTAATCTGAGCACTGTAAACACAGATGTTAGTATCTGTAGTGGACAAAAAGCAAAACCTGAGTCTGTTGTCTATTATAATAATTCCAAATACGGTGTGGACGTCCTGGAGAAGATGGCGAGAACATATTCTGTCAAATGATGGCCTGTAGCTGTTTTCTACAATACTTGAACTGGAGTTGTGCAACAACTAGCTGAAGAACTTAGAACTGAATTCATGAAGGAAAAGGAGACATCTAATCCGAAGCTTCAAACTAGTCGGCAGTAAAAACAACCCAAACGTAGGCAGTACCAGGTCAAAACCAACTGCAACCAAAATAAAACAATCAACACGTGTAGCAAGTGTTCCAAGCCAGTATGTGGTAATTGTTCCAAAGCTGAAATAATCTGCACGTATTGTGTTTGACCAACATTTTATATATATGTTTACTTGTAATAATTTATCATTGATTTATTGTACAAAAAAATAATTTTATTTTTTTGTGTGTTGGAAAGAAGAATATTTCAAAATACACTTGCCAGGAATTTACTCTATGTTTTATTTAAAATTAGCTACAACATTAGGTGTCATTCGGTGTCTGTTATGCTATTTTTATAGAGCTTAAAATCCAACGGTCAAAATGACCGCTCATGGCTCTTCTAGTAGTTTTGAAAGTATGGCCTTTCTAGTGTTAAATCAATTTACTCCATAAAAACATCGTTTATAGTCACTTTTTACACAGAATCACATGTTTAAGTGATTGTTTGTCACAATTTGAAGTGTGTACTTGTGGTTTTGTTCAGTTTTAATGAAGTATTTTTGTGTTTTCAGGTGGTTTTGGTGACAGGTTGCGTGTTTCAGACTTGCGAGAGTCAGAAAAATGAGATAACTACTAATTTAAAATTATTTTTAGAAAAATTGATAATTCGTCAAGTAAAGTTTCAAAATTATTTGTTTATCATGTCAATTAGCGTTTTTTAATCAATCAACTCCATAAAACATCGTTTGTAGTCACTTTTTACACAGAATCACATGTTAAGTGATTGTTTGTCACAATTTGGAGTGTGAACTTGTGGTTTTGCGCAGTTTTAATGAAGTATTTGTGTGTTTTGTGGTGTTGTGGTGGGTGGTTGTGTGTATCAGACTTGCAAGAACAGAAAAATAGAGATAACTTATCATTTAAGCAATTTCACGAGTTTATTGATAAAAATTGATAATACGTCATGTAAAATTACAAATTAGTTGTATTGCATGTCAATTAGCGTTTTTTTAAATCAATCAACTCCATGAAGTATCGTTTGTAGCCACTTTTACACAGAATCACATGTTTAAGTGATTGTTTGTCACAATTTGGAGTGTTGTACTTGTAGTTTTGTACAGTTTTAATGAAGTATTTGTGTGTTTTGTGGTGGTTGTGGTGAGAGGTTGCGTGTTTCAGACTTGTAACAGCTATAGAAATAGAGATACTTATCACTTAAGCAATTTCACGAGTTATTTAGATAAAATTGATAATAAGTCATGTAAAATTACAAAATTAGTGTATAGCAAGTCAATTAGCTTTTTGTAAATCAATCAACTCCATGAAGTATCGTTTGTAGCCACTTTTAATACACAATAACATGTTTAAGTGATTGTTTGTCACAATTTGGAGTGTGTACTTGTAGTTTTGTTCAGCTTCAATGAATATTTTTTTGTTTTGTGGTAGTTGTGGTGAGAGATTGCGTGTTTCATTCTTGAAACAGCCAAAAAATAGAGATAACTACTCATTTAAGCAATTTTAGGAGTTTTTTCAGATCAAAATTGATAATTCGTCAAGAAAAATTACAAAATTCGTTGTATATCTTGTCAATTAGCGTTTTAAAATCAATCAACTCCCTAAAACGTCGTTTTTAGTCACTTTTTTACACAGAATCACATGTTTAAGTGATTGTTTATCAAAATTTAGAGTGTGTACTTGTAGTTTTGTACAGTTTAATGAAGATTTGTGTGTTTTGAGGTGGTTATGGTGAGAGGTTGCGTATTTCAGACTTGCAACAGACAGAAAATAGAGAAAATTGATCATTCGTCAAGAAAAAATACAAAATTAGTTGTATTGCATGCCAATTAGCGTTTTATAAATCAATCAACTCTATGAAGTATCGTTTGTAGCCACTTTTTACACACAATAACATGTTTAAGTGATTGTTTGCCACAATTTGGAGTGTGTACTTGTAGTTTTGTTCAGCTTCAATGAAGTATTTGTTTGTTTTGTAGTAGTTGTGGTGAGAATTGCGTGTTTCAGACTTGCAACAGACAGAAAAATAGAGATAACTTCTTATTTAAGCAATTTTAGGAGTTTATTGAGATCAAAATTGATAGTTCGTAAAGAAAAATTTCAAAATTAGTTGTATTTCATATCAATTAGCGTTTTTTTAACACTAGAAAGGCCATAGCGGTCATTTTGACCGTTTTCAAATTTTAAAATACAATAACTTTGTGGAATTTCAAGATAATGTACTGCTGTCACATGACTTTTCCTAAATGTGTGTAGGGTTCAATTTAAAATATGTTTAAGAGAAAAAAAAATACTTCATGAATAAATAATTTTTTTTTACCTCCACCAGCCATTAGCGGTCATATTGACCGTTTATAATTTCATAAATATGTAACACCCCAAATATTGCTAACCACTAGCGCCAAATTTAGGATAGAACTGAGGGACGGGGGTGCTAAAGATAGTCTATGGTCTGAGGAATGGGGTATCGGTTTTTTTAAAGAAACCATGTCAAGAAATCGTTTTAGGGATATTATGAGGTTTCTACGTTTCGAAAGAGATTCGACGTCTGCGTTTGAAAAATGATAAGTTTGATATGGTGAGGACAATATGGGATCGATTTATTCGGAATATCATAGTTTGTTATAAGCCTGGTGCCAACATCACAATTGATGAGCAACTATTCCGAACAAAGGCTTTTTGCAAATTTACTCAATATATGGAGAATAAGCCGGATATATTTGGCATCAAATTTTGGTTGGCTGTAGGTAGATGTCGACTCCAAATACTTACTCAATGGATTCCCGTATATAGGAAGGGATGAAACTCGAAACTCAGGCCATGTTGTTGGAGAGAATGTGGTTTTGAAACTGGCCGAGCCCTTCGTGGGAAAGGGGAGAAACATAACCACAGACAACTTTTTTACATCCCTAAAACTTGCTACAGCACTGCAAGCAAATAAAACAAGTCTAGTCGGCACTATGGATAAACAAAAGAGAGAATTGCCCCCCTCAGTGAAAGATCAAGCAAAGTTGTTCAACACAAAGTTGCTAAAGTGTGAAAATGCGACTTTGACTCAGGGAAAACAAAGAAAAAATGTGTGTAATCTGAGCACTGTAAACACAGATGTTAGTATCTGTAGTGGACAAAAAGCAAAACCTGAGTCTGTTGTCTATTATAATAATTCCAAATACGGTGTGGACGTCCTGGAGAAGATGGCGAGAACATATTCTGTCAAATGATGGCCTGTAGCTGTTTTCTACAATATTCTTGAACTGGAGTTGTGCAACAACTAGCTGAAGAACTTAGAACTGAATTCATGAAGGAAAAGGAGACATCTAATCCGAAGCTTCAAACTAGTCGGCAGTAAAAACAACCCAAACGTAGGCAGTACCAGGTCAAAACCAACTGCAACCAAAATAAAACAATCAACACGTGTAGCAAGTGTTCCAAGCCAGTATGTGGTAATTGTTCCAAAGCTGAAATAATCTGCACGTATTGTGTTTGACCAACATTTTATATATATGTTTACTTGTAATAATTTATCATTGATTTATTGTACAAAAAAATAATTTTATTTTTTTGTGTGTTGGAAAGAAGAATATTTCAAAATACACTTGCCAGGAATTTACTCTATGTTTTATTTAAAATTAGCTACAACATTAGGTGTCATTCGGTGTCTGTTATGCTATTTTTATAGAGCTTAAAATCCAACGGTCAAAATGACCGCTCATGGCTCTTCTAGTAGTTTTGAAAGTATGGCCTTTCTAGTGTTAAATCAATTTACTCCATAAAAACATCGTTTATAGTCACTTTTTACACAGAATCACATGTTTAAGTGATTGTTTGTCACAATTTGAAGTGTGTACTTGTGGTTTTGTTCAGTTTAATGAAGTATTTTTGTGTTTTCAGGTGGTTTGGTGAGAGGTTGCGTGTTTCAGACTTGCGAGAGTCAGAAAAATGAGATAACTACTAATTTAAGCAATTTTAGGAGTTTGTTCAGATCAAAATTGATAATTCGTCAAGAAAATTTCAAAATTATTTGTTTATCATGTCAATTAGCGTTTTTTAAATCAATCAACTCCAAAAAACATCGTTTGTAGTCACTTTTACACAGAATCACATGTTAAAGTGATTGTTTGTCACAATTTTAGTGTGAACTTGTGGTTTTGCGCAGTTTTAATGAAGTATTTGTGTGTTTTGAGGTGGCTGTGGTGAGTGGTTGTGTGTATCAGACTTGCAACTAACAGAAAAATAGAGATATCTTATCATTTAAGCAATTTCCGAGTTTATTTTGATAAAAATGATAATAAGTCATGTAAAATTACAAAATTAGTTGTATTGCATGTCAATTAGCGTTTTTTAAATCAATCAACTCCATGAAGTATCGTTTGTAGCCACTTTTACTCAGAATCACATGTTTAAGTGATGTTTGTCACAATTTGGAGTGTGTACTTGTGGTTTTGTTCAGTTTTAATGAAGTATTTGTGTGTTGTGGTGGTTATGGTGAGAGGTTGCGTGTTTCAGACTTGCAACAGACAGAAAAATAGAGATTACTTATCATTAAGCAATTTCACGAGTTCATTTAGATAAAATTGATAATAAGTCATGTAAAATTACAAAATTAGTTGTATGCATGTCAATTAGCGTTTCATAAATCAATCAATTCCATAAAGTATCGTTTGTAGCCACTTTTTACACAGAATAACATATGTAATTGATTGTTTGACACAATTTGGAGTGTGTACTTGTAGTTTTGTTACAGTTTTAATGAATATTTGTGTGTTTTGAGGTGGTTGTGGTGAGAGGTTGCGTGTTTCAGACTTGCAACAGACAGAAAATAGAGATAACTACTCATTTAAGCAATTTTAGGAGTTTATTCAGAAATTGAAAATTGATAATTACAAAACTAGTTGTATTCATGTCAATTAGCGTTTTATAAATCAATCAACTCCATATAATATCGTTTGTAGCCTTTTTTACACAGAATAACATGTTTTAAACGATTGTTTGACACAATTTGGAGTGTGTACTTGTAGTTTTGTACAGTTTTAATGATATATTTGTGTGTTTTGTGGTGGTTGTGGTGAGAGGTTGCGTGTTTCAGACTTGCAACAGACAGAAAAATAAGAAAATTGATTATTTAGATAACAATTGATAATAAAAAAATACAAATTAGTTGTATTGCATGTCAATTAGCGTTTTATAAATCAATCAACTCCATAAAGCATCGTTTGTAGCCACTTTTTACACACAATAACATGTTTAAGTGATTGTTTGTCACAATTTGGAGTGTGTACTTGTAGTTTTGTTCAGCTTCAATGAAGAATTTGTTTGTTTTGTGGTAGTTGTGGTGAGACATTGCGTGTTTCATACTTGCAACAGCCAGAAAAATAGAGATAACTACTTATTTAAGCAATTTTAGGAGTTTATTCAGATCAAAATTGATAATTCGTCAAGAAAAATTACAAAATTAGTTGTATTTCATGTCAATTAGCGTTTTTTAAATCAATCAACTCCATAAAACATCGTTTGTAGCCACTTTTTACACAGAATCATATCTTTAAGTGATTGTTTTTACAATTTGAGTGTGTACTTGTAGTTTTGTTCAGTTTTAATGAAGTATTTTGTGTGTTTTGAGGTGGTTGTGGTGAGAAATTGCGTGTTTCAGACTTGCAACAGACAGAAAAATAGAGATTACTTATCATTTAAGCAATTTCACGAGTTTATTTAGATTTAAAATGATAATTAGTCATGTAAAGTTTAAAAATTAGTTGTATTTTATGTCAATTAGCGTTTTATAAGCAATCAACTCCATAAAACATCGTTTGTAGTCACTTTTTAACACATAATCATATGTTTAAGTGATTGTTTGTCACAATTTGGAGTGTGTACTTTTGGTTTTGTTCAGTTTTAATGAAGTATTTGTGTGTTGTGGTGGTTATGGTGGGAGGTTAAGTGTTTCAGACTTGCAACAGACAGAAAAATAGAGATTACTTATCATTTAAGCAATTTCACGAGTTCATTTAGATAAAATTGATAATAAGTCATGTAAAATTACAAAATTAGTTGTATTGCATGTCAATTAGCGTTTTTATAAATCAATCAACTCCATGAAGTATCGTTTGTAGCCACTTTTTACACAGATTCACATGTTTAAGTGATTGTTTGTCACAATTTGGATTGGTACTTGTGGTTTTGTTCAGTTTTAATGAAGTATTTGTGTGTTTTGTGGTGGTTTTGGTGAGAGGTTGCGTGCTTCAGACTTGTAATAGCCAGAAAAATAGAGATACCTACTTATTTAAGCAATTTTAGGAGTTTATTCAGATCAAAATTGATAATTCGTCAATAAAAATTACAAAATTAAATAACATATGTAAGTGATTGTTTAACACAATTTGGAGTGTGTACTTGTAGTTTTGTACAGTTTTAATGATACATTTTGTGTTTTGTGGTGGTTGTGGTTAGAGGTTGCGTGTTTCAGACTTGCTACAGCAAGAAAAATAAATATTACTTATCATTTAAGCAATTTCACGAGTTTATTTAGATAACAATTGATAATAAGTCATGTAAATTACAAAATTAGTTGTTTGCATGTCAATTAGCGTTTTAAAAATCAATCAACTCCATAAAGCATCGTTTGTAGCCACTTTTTACACAGAATAACATATGTAAGTGATTGTTTGACACAATTTGGAGTGTGTACTTGTAGTTTTGTACAGTTTTAATGATATATTTGTGTGTTTTGAGGTGGTTGTGGTGAGAGGTTGCAAGTTTCAGACTTGCAACAGACAGAAAATAGAGATATCTTATCATTTAAGCAATTTCACGAGTTTATTTTGATAAAAATTGATAATAAGTCATGTAAAATTACAAAATTAGTTGTATTCATGTCAATTAGCGTTTTTAAATCAATCAACTCCATATAATATCGTTTGTAGCCTTTTCTTACACAGAATAACATGTTTAAACGATTGTTTGTCACAATTTGGAGTGTGTACTTGTAGTTTGTACAGTTTTAATGAAATTTTTGTGTGTTTTGAGGTGTTTGCGGTGAGAGGTTGCTTGTTCCAGACTTGCAACAGACAGTAATGTAGAGATTTCTTATCATTTAAGCAATTTCACCAGTTTATTTAGATTAAAATTTATAATTAGTCAAGTAAAATTAAAAATTAGTTGTATTTCGTGTCAATTAGCGTTTTATAAATCAATCAACTCCATAAAGTATCGTTTGTAGCCTTTTCTTACACAGAATAACATGTTAAACGATGTTTGACACAATTTGGATTGGTACTTGTGGTTTTGTTCAGTTTTAATGAAGTATTTGTGTGTTTTGTGGTGGTTGTGATGAGAGGTTGCGTGTTTCAGACTTTTAAGAGCCATGAAATTAGAGATAATTACTCATTTAAGCATTTTTAGGAGTTTATTCAGATCAAAATTGATAATTCGTCAAGAAAAATTACAAAATTAGTTGTATTGCATGTCAATTAGCGTTTCATAAATCAATCAATTCCATAAAGTATCGTTTGTAGCCACTTTATACACAGAATAACATATGTAAGTGATTGTTTGACACAATTTGGAGTGTGTACTTGTAGTTTTGTACAGTTTTAATGATATATTTGTGTGTTTTGAGGTGGTTGTGGTGAGAGGTTGCAAGTTTCAGACTTGCAACAGACAGAAAATAGAGATAACTACTCATTTAAGCAATTTTAGGAGTTTATTCAGATGAAAATTGATAACTCGTCAATAAAAATTACAAAACTAGTTGTATTTCATGTCAATTAGCTTTTTTAAATCAATCAACTCCATATAATATCGTTTGTAGCCTTTTCTTACACAGAATAACATGTTTAAACGATTGTTTGTCACAATTTGGAGTGTGTACTAGTAGTTTGTACAGTTTTAATGAAATTTTTGTGTGTTTTGAGGTGTTTGCGGTGAGATTTTGCTTGTTCCAGACTTGCAACAGACAGAAAAGTAGAGATTTCTTATCATTTAAGCAATTTCAACAGTTTATTTAGATTAAAATTTATAATTAGTCATGTAAAATAAAAATTAGTTGTATTTCATGTCAATTAGTGTTTTATAAATCAATCAACTCCATAAAGTATCGTTTGTAGCCTTTTCTTACACAGAATAACATGTTTAAACGATTGTTTGACACAATTTGGAGTGTGTACTTGTAGTTTTGTACAGTTTTAATGATATATTTGTGTGTTTTGAGGTGGTTGTGGTGAGAGGTTGCAAGTTTCAGACTTGCAACAGACAGAAATTAGAGATTTCTTATCATTTAAGCAATTTTACCAGTTTATTTAGATTAAAATTTATAATTAGTCAAGTAAAATTAAAAATTAGTTGTATTTCATGTCAATTAGCGTTTTATAAATCAATCAACTCCATAAAGCATCGTTTGTAGCCTTTTCTTACACAGAATAACATGTTTAAACAATTGTTTGTCACAATTTGGAGTGTGTACATGTAGTTTGTACAGTTTTAATGAAGTATTTGTGTGTTTAGAGGTGGTTGTGGTGAGAGGTTGCGTGTTCAGACTTGCAACAGCAAGAAAAATTGAGATTATTTTTCATTTAAGCAATTTTAGGAGTTTATTCAGATCAAAATTGATAATTCGTCAAGAAAAATTACAAAAATATTTGTATTTCTTGTCAATTAGCGTTTTTTAAATCAATCAACTTCATAGAATATCGTTTGTAGTCACAGTTTTAATGAAGTATTTGTGTGTTTTGAGGTGGTTGTGGTGAGAGGTTGCGTGTTCAGACTTGCAACAGCCAGAATAATAGAGATTACTACTCATTTAAGCAATTTCAAGAGTTTATTTGAATACAAATTCATAATAAGACGTGTAAAATTACAAAATTAGTTGTATTGCATGTCAATTAGCGTTTTATAAATCAATCAACTCCATAAGGCATCGTTTGTAGCCACTTTTTGCACAGAATCATATGTTTAAGTGATTGTTTGTCACAATTTGGAGTGTGTTTTGTTCAGTTTTAATTAAGTATTTGTGTGTTTTGTGGTGGCTGTGGTGAGAAGTTGCGTGTTGTTGCCATGATTGCAGTCATGACCCGTCCTTGCGAATCAGTCGTCTCGTCAGCCTGTACAAAAATATCCTTCTCCTTCAATTGCTCTTTAATCTTGGAGCAAATTGTTTCACATTCCTCCTCCATACACTTTGTTAGCGTTGTCTGGCTTGGCAGGTTGTTTCACCTTGGCCAAAGGGATGTTGTAGGCCAGGGCTATTCAATTAGTTTTCCAATTTATTATATATATATAAATTATTCATTTTAAGTATATGCACAAATATAAATAATTTTAATAGGAATATATATACTTAATAGCCATTAAATGTAATCGAAAATTTAAAAAAGTACCATTCAAATAGTTTCAAGCTATGATTTCATTTAAGGATTTCTATGATTAACTCTTAAAGGATTAAAATGGAAACAGCTCTGCGTTCAGAAATAGTAAACTGCATATAAAAATGCTAATAATCAGAGAGCTTCATACAATTGCTTGATCTCCCTCAATCATGGAAACAGAGGATTTTTCGGTCGACGTGTGGTATAATTGATAGTGCCAAATTTACAGCTCAGTTTCAGATTTCTGCTCGTTTACTTAGATTTTATTACCCTTGCAATAACTGTGGGGCTTTATTCAACTCAATCATTCATGCCTTTGCTGAATGTCCTGTTCTTATGGTAGTCAAGCGTTTTATTCAAATAAATGTGTGCGAAAATGAAATAATTACCTCAAATCTTATAAAAGCTTTTATTTTGTTTGGTGTTTATAAACGTAAATATAATGCCCCCCCTATCCAAAAAGCTATTGACACAGCACTTTTAAATATAAAATCGTTAGTTGCAAAAAAAATTACGACAAACTCTTACATCGAGGTCGAGGACCTAAGGGCAATAATCATTGGAGCCGCCGCCCGCTACTCAGCTCTGCAAATTAAGATTCCGAACGCAACATCAGATGATTGGAAATGGGCTGGAAATGTCGTCCGATTCGTACCATCGAGATCAATTTATTTTTTAAAATCAGCCAAGAGGATCTTAAGAAAATATCGTCGCTTTTTAAGGAACAAATAAATTGTCATTTTATATTAAGGTCATCACTTTTTAACAGTAAATTTGAACTATAACGTTCATTCATGTTTTTACGCAACTGTTGAAGAGAGTTTTATTTATTTTTATATATATATTTATTTATTTATTTTATATATATTTATTTGTATTTTTAGTGTAATCTGTATTGCATTGTTACAAATACTGAATAAAACTTCGTGACCGAAAAAAAAAAAAAATGCTAATAAATGTTAACATCCCAAACTATCACTTCTAACCAATTTACACAAATAGTTTTACCTTTTCATTTTTAATAAATTATTTATTCATGGCAATACAATGCATATTTTTCGGTAATTTATTTTAAAATGCCAATAACAGTATCTAAGATAATCCAGAATTAAACCATTTTATTTATAGTATGTACTGTTATTTGAAAGTAGAACTTTGTATTCACTTACTGTCGTAAAAATTGACAACACAATGTTTTTATATTAAATAGCTTCCTAACAGAATCTTTGATCGCAAAATTGTGCAGGTCAACAAAGAATCTATTCTTATATTCCTTTTATATTTTTTGTCTTATCTTTATATAATTGATAAAAAAGTATTCTCATTAATCAGGAAATCAAATGTGTTATTTTGTATAATATATGTAAATATTGAAACAAACATACTATGCGAGTACTTACTGGATTCTTTCTCGTAGTAGGTATTTAAACTCAAAAAAGGAAAGCCAAATTCATTCCTTTTCTTCTTAGTGTCTCATCTAATATCCAATACCTCGATTCATCTACAGATCTTTATATTCTAAATGAACATCCCTTAATATATCCTTGGTATGATGTAATTTTTGTTAGTCAAGAAGGAGAACTGATAATTTCTCTAGACAACATTTAATTGAATTATCTAATTATTATTTTCATTAATTTGCGAAAAAACATATTACTCAAGTAATTTACAAATATGATTTAAACATATGATTGAAATATACATCTAAAAGGCATGTACGGTTATAAATTCAACCAATATTCAGGTTTGTCAAATTTTTCTTTGAAAGGAATGCTTATTTAGTTTTATTTATAATCGTTAACATAAAATATAAGATATTAAAAATATATATATTCATGAAGAAAATTTTATTTAAGTATTTTTTAAATAAACAGTAATTTAAATGACCCTTTACACTGTCATAAAATTTGTAGCTGCACTTCTTCATCCCATGAGGATCCAAAACAGACAGACTCATAATGAAAATGTTTGTAAAGGTAGGTTGTGTCGATTAGAAAGGGACCGGAATGCGTGTCAATAAGGAGTATTGAGTTTCTTGAAATATACAACCATCACTTGATTTTACTATTTATGCAAAAAATATATATTAAATCATAAAACAATAACAACCAATGGATACAACTCTGAGAACAATTAATCTAAAAGTCATATATGGGTATAAACTGAATATGTTGCATCAGTCTACGTATAATCCATTCATGTTAAAAGAGAGTTATCATTTTAAAATAACATTCTTTCGATATTGAAGAAAAAATGTATTTTTTGTGACATTTTATCTACTTTAATGTATGTGACGAAATATCTCTAGATAATTTAATAAAAAATTAAACACTCATGTATATATGTATATATATATGATATTAAATGGTAAACAATTTAAATTATATGGTGCAATAAATAACTCTCTTTATTGTAATAAATAACGTGATGTCATTACTTCTTCAGGGTTCCATTATACTTTTGCCTCTCTCTTTTTCCTCGGCAGTAGCTTTGTCTTCCTAGTAATTTATATTGAATTTGGAGAAATCCCATCAGGTTCCGAAACAGACAGTCTCATCATGAAGGCGTATGTAAAGGAGTCGAGAGGTTAAGACCCCCAGAAGTTGGAGGAAGACTGCCCTATTGTCTAGTTTTCTTCATACAATTCGAGGTCGAGAATGAATTTAATTATACAACCATCAACAACGAATTCGATAAAAATTATGTCGCCCTCACCAACCTCGAGGCTGAAAGAAACAGCTGCAGTCGTCGGCTTCGGTTCCCCTCAATAGAAAGCAAAGAGACCCACCTCTCCTCTATAGTTGCACTTCCAACCCGCATCTGGGCATTTTCATCCTTCTTGGTTCTATTCAAATGTAGAACACTTGTGGTCACGTGTCTTGGGGATGCCTTTGGGTCTTTGAACTTCTTGGGGCCACACTAGTAGTGTCCAAACCTCATCCGATGGGTACGGAAATCGTCGATAGGCTCAACCTTAAAGATTTCCTCGAACTCTTCCATGACTAGAGGCTCCTCGGCCTCTACGAACTTATATGTGCTGGAACTCCACAGTAAAACATAAAGTTCCGGATCAGGCCCGGCTACAGGCCCAGGCTTTTGGGAGGGCCCTACAGTTGTTATAGGGGGGCACAGTTGGCACATTCATTAAAAAATCGGGCCCACGTCACTCAGTGGGTGGGCAGGCCTGGCCCCCTCAGGCCCGCCCATCCCACTGGGCCTGTTCCGGATCAATCCAGTCAGGTTCGCCTTCTTCCTTCCTGTAATTGATCCTGATTCTCCCCGAGCTCGAGTTCAGGGCATAGCTCTTGAAGCTCCGGAAACTTCAAGGTGTAACACGAATTCTTAACGTAGAGGATCCTAAATATAAACGGAGGAGGGTTTCTCTCCATTCATAGGATCCCAGAAAAGTAAACATTCTTCCTAGGATTTGACTTCACATTTATATTTTGTTGCTATGAACTAACACTATTTATTATTATCATAACAATAAGAAGCATAAAGAATATTATTCTAAAATAACATTGCAAAGATTGTTAGTGTTTAGGTTTAGTGAGTAGATATATAAAATAAAGCATTTCCTTAGTTTTCTTCAATATCGCTGACTTTGTTGCATGTATTAAAAAATGTAGCATGTGGCAGGGTTTATTTGATTTTTTTCTTCAGCTTTGATTATTACAAACTACTTACTAAAAGTAAGATGTAATTGTGTATCTAGCCAATACACTTTTTCTAAGCAACGTAGAGAACTTAAGTATAAGAATCTCATGTGGAGCACCCTTCTTGGCGAGAGACGAGGTAGCTCGAAAAGCGAGAAAAATGATAGCATAATCAGTGGTAGTCAGATTGTCTTGGGACCGTCTGGGTGGCATTACAACCAACCCTGGTTTTGAAATGTTTACAAGGATTTACAACCCTTTCAGTTTCAAAACCCAGCCTTTTGCAACGGCGTGCATTCTTGCTCTCAGGTTTTTACCTCAGATGGCCAACAAGCCTTGGTTTTCCTGAGTTTATGAATGACAGGAACTTAGTAGTACCGTGTAGAGCCCATAGGGGTTTTCAATTTGTTACCTTCTTGTAACGGGTGCGAACCAGCTATAGTTTTATTTTTTTATTTCATTTACAAGCTACCAAAGGTTTTCTATTAATTTTTCCTTTGACGGAGTTCCACCTACATCGGTATAAGGTGATAAAAGGTCCAGCAACCTAAACACCGGTTCCAACAACTAGCGAGACATATCTGCAACATAAAGTCTGTCAGTTATCTTGGAGTGGAGACACTAGACAACCAGACTCCATTTGATTTTTCCTAAGACGGTTGCAATAAGTAATTGTACGACATATCAGACTCTCTTATCCCATCAGTGATGCAAGTGGTAAAGGTCAAGTCCTTTACCAGGGGGAGTGTCACGATAGATCGAACAGGGTCCGATATTACGAACCATCACTAGTCAGCTTACTTGAGGAATAAACAAACTCTAAACGTCCTCCGTCAGCTGTTGAAAAAGGCGCAATAACATGAAAACATATTATGTAAACAATCGAAATATAGTATTGATAATACTTTCAAAGAAGTAACATATCGTTCTTATTATTTATTGTGTTTATTGTATTGATATAAATACGATCTTAGCATCGTGGTTTAATTAATTTGTTAGTGGAGATTCGCAGACCCCTATCAGCGCGGTCTGCTTCATTACAATGATGCTGCCAGAAGTATTATGGATTCAATAGATCAAACAACAGAAGAGTATAGAGCAGTAATGGCAATATACTTTCATAAAGCGTTTGACAGTATTTGTCACAGCTATATTATTAAAATGTATGGCCAGTATGGCTTTAGCCCAATGGTTGTAATATGATAGTTATATGCTTTCGTGAAGTTTACACTACATACGGTAAGAAGGGTCAAAGTTTCCAAATTAGAAAAGGTTACCGCAAAGGTGATCCTCTGGCTCCCAGTGTGTTCATTTTTGCTTTTGATCAACTGATTAGGAAAATCGATTCTTCCCAAGAAATAAAAGGAATCAGATATGGCCCAGTAAGTAACAAAATACAAGCCTATGCAGATTATATGACTACTTTATATTCAGGTACCACTAAAGAAATTGAAAAGTCTGTACATGAAAGTCTAAAAATAATAAAAACTCTGGGTAAAGATTCTGGCTTGAATATTAATTTTTCTAAAACAAGTATAATTTCAAATACTGGAAACAATCTACATTCCTTAAACGTAAAAATCCTTCAAGAACTTGATGTTTTGGGTTATAAATTTCTTTTGGACAATCTCATGTCAAGTTAATTTTTAAGAAAATTTAATATAAAATCAGACAGTCTATGGCGGGTTTTAGCACTCTCATTAATTGGAATATAACGTCCCGAATCCAGGTTCAGAATTCATTAATATTTCCTAAAGTTATACACCTGTGGAGGGTCACTCCTTATGACAATAAACTAATAAAGAAAATATTTGTGTTCATCGTTCATTTTCGGAAAGGGGTTTCTTCCTATTTATCTTGGAAAAGAATAGTGTGTCCGAAAAGGTTTGGAAGCTGGAAGAGACTTGGAAGGCATTTCTCTTTTCGTGGTTTAAGAGACTGAATTGTGAAGACTCGTCATGGACGAATACAATAGTTTCTAAAATGGAATATTAGGGGTAAATGTCCTTTAAAAAAGTGAAAAATAACGGGCCAGGAAAAATTATTGCATGTCTTAAGCTGGTTAATCCTTTTTGGAGTAGTGTTGCAGGGGTAGCAGAATTTTTTTCGCGCAAAATCCTTCCACTTATGGGGTGGCAAAAACCGCTAAAGAATAATAACCGATTGAATTTCCTGAAAGGCACGTTTTTAAAGAAGAAGTTTTATTCTTTGGGAGAAATATTTTATTGTAATTTAGAAGAAACTTTTATCGAAGCACTTAAGAAGCGAAGAATTTTAAGTACAATTGAAATAACAAGCAGATAAATTGGACCTTGGATTGTTTTTTAAATTTTATTAGTTTTTTTTAAATAAAAGCCAACGTCTCCTACAATTAACGAACGATATTAAATGTAAATATTTGAGGCAAATTGAGAGGCACCGTGATAAGGTAAATGAAAATTATCCCATGAGCCAAATTATAAAAAGTCTATCAAATAAAAAGTTTGATCACAGTTTATATTGTTTCGATATAGAATTCTATCAAACATCATCACTACAAGCAATATCCATGGGAAAACACTTGAAGAAAGGCTTTGCTTCTTTTGTAAGCTATAAAAAGAAACTCTGAGTCATTTGTTAGCTGAATGTGAAGCCACTTGATTTGTCCGTGATAAAATTGTATGAAGAGTTTACTCCAATTTGGATATTATTTTAAGACGAAGCCACTTTTCCTTTTTATATGTCGGCCCTTTTCAGGAGGAAATAAACTTAAAATTTCGTCCAAAAAAGGTTTGGCCTTTATGACCTTTTTGAAAATCACGATTTTCATCATTTCTAATGGTTCAGGCCGTTATCTTCGTGCAAAGTAAGAATAACCACATATGTCAGTAGTATTTTTTTTCTACTGTATCTGTTCATTTCAAATCCGTTTTTATATTTGTTTCGAGTTTATTGACTATAATTAATATGCAATATATTTTTGGTATATGTCAATGCATTTCAGAGCAGTTTTATAATTTCGATATCTGGCATGAAAGTAAAGAAAACATCACTTTAGTAGGACAAGGAAAGATCATATTAAATAACTACTTTTAGGTTATTCATTGAGGTTGCATTAAATATTATTGTAATTTGTTACAAAGAAAAAAAACAGGTCTGCCTTTATATTTGCAAGTTCCTTAAATAATTTGATAACAATATTGGAATGCAATTTTCCAAATCACAGTAACTCTCTAAAAGATACAATTATTTTTGACACTTGTAAATAATTATATGTAAATGAAAGGGATACCTGTTTTTTCTTCGTAACAAATCACGGACTGATGATACAACTGTGCTCATGGACAGCGATAGAGCTATTTTCACAGGAACAAACTTTACACGGCTTAAAACGCACGCCTTATATACACATTCATAAACATGAGGGGGGGGGGGAGAGTCAAGAGTGACGTCACCATCAACAATCGTCAAATAATAGAGCCTCCACTGATCATAGTTGGGAATCTATTTTTTTGAGTGTCATGAAAGCATTCTGGCCTAGACTTCAAACTTGTTGGAGATCCCTCGATCCCTTCCTTCCTCCATCCCTCCTTCTATCTTCCCGGGACTCCGGGATAAATGCCTTGGACACCAAGAAACGAGTCTCCTCCCTCTCTCCCATTAAGAGACACATTCCCCTCACCTCGACTTTGTGAGTGGAGTCCTACCCCTCGTCGGTCTTCGTAAGTCAAAGGAGTTCCTTCCCTCATCTTCGTTAGAGAGCTCCCCGTCCCTCCTCTTCGTGAATGGAGCCCTCCCCCTTGTCAGACTTCGTTAGAGAGCTTCCCATCCCTCGTCTTCGTTAGAGAGCTCCCCGTCCCTCCTCTTCGTGAATGGAGTCCTACCCCTCGTCGGACTTCGTTAGAGAGCTTCCCATCCCTCGTCTTTGTTAGAGAGCTCTCCGTCCCTCCTCTTCGTGAATGGAGTCCTACCCCTCGTCGGACTTCGTTAGAGAGCTTCCCATCCCTCATCTTCGTCCAAGGAGTTCCTTCCTTCGTCTTTGGCATAGGGTTCCCCGTCCCTCCTGTAATGACTATTACAACATCGGGGAAAGACCACGGAGGAGTATATTGAAGCTGCAGGCGGTTGAAACGGTGCACAACTGAAGACGGTGAAGGGCATCGTGAAGGCCTGGGATCTAGAGGAACTATGGGTCAACCACATCCGACATCAAACAACAGTTACAGACTTTCGCCGAACCGAACAAGCCTATATCCACCAAACATCTGAGGAGGCTTGCGCAAGCTGCTCGTGTGGTAGATAACAAAATGTTTTTTTATAATTAGTTATATTGATTGAATTATTTATCATTTTTGTACTAAAATGGTATAAGCCTAAATAACATTTTTTGCCATTCTAGGAAGGGTTTAAGACTGAAGAAGGGAAGGTTCATCATTTAAAATTATCCCTTGGCGGTTGTCAGCGATTGCAGAACGTAGTGACTCACTGCGTAACTCCTTAATCGCCTGCAACGTTACTCCCTAAAAAGGAAAGTTCTCAATCGTGGAAGAGGCCGTAAACAGACTGATCAAAGCCAGGGATAAGGTGAATTCACGCTATGACGCCCTTTCTGACCTTTGCCCACACGACAGTAAGACATATAAGGACAAATACATTGAAATTTCAGAGAAGAAGTCGGCACCCTAATTAGGGAGGCGGACAGGGTCGGACAGGAAACCCTTGCGCACTCATCAACACAGGCAGCAGCAAAAATGAAATAAAACGGGAGCCAAGTCAAGAAGATATCGAAATTCGATCAAGGAGGATAACAGAAGAGATAAAACCTCCTCTCCTTCACTCTGACGCCAAAATGACCGAGTTCATCACTTGGAAGGACTCATTCCTGATTTACTTTCATGCAGAGCATGCTCACTAGTGTTGTCCATCGGGCGCGATTGTCGAGCCCGAGCCCGCCCGAAAGACTAATAATTGAACCCGAGCCCGGTCCGAGACAGAGCCCGATTAGTTTGATATGCGCCCGACTTGCGCCCACCCGACCATTGGGTAAATATATTAATAGAAGAAAGAAATTCAATTCAACAGATCCAAGAAAAAGTGAGGACGTTTTTTTTTAAAGAGGTCTGAGGAAAAAAGTGAAGACGTTTTCTTTTAGGAAGAGGTCATTTTTAATTTTTTTTATAGATACAATTAAAAAAGGCCGCCCGCATAGCCCGCCCGACTTTCATATCTTTTGCGCCCGAGCCCGGCCCGGCCCGTCGGGCGGGCGGGCATGCCCGCCCGATGGACAACACTAATGCTCACCTAGTCCCTACAGAAATCTATAGGTCGCTTTTCCTCCGATTTTTAAGACACGGCCTTGCTTCTCTAATACAGCCAAGCTTCAACAAACACACTTCTGTTTACGAGGAGAAGGGAGCTCTTAAAAGTGCTATGGTGATCCTTGAGTCCCACTTTGAGACATTGCACCCCATATTCAATAAGTGGTGTGATTTTTTTAATTTACGCTTTCCGTGAGGGAAAAAAGCCTCAGAATGGGAGGCACTGCTGAAATATCGCACAACTGCCAATTTGAAACCTTTAATATTGATGAAATATTCTTGTTTAGATGGTTTCAAGAGTGTCGAGATAAATAATTGATCAAAGAAATCAGGAAAATCAACTCTCTCATCACTGGAGAACAATATGCCTATAAATAAAAGACTATGAGTAGGTATGTTACACGAAATTTAAAGAAACATATTTCTTACCTTATTTTGGATTAAACTGTTGAGAAATGGTCGATGGAAACGCTTTCGAGGATAATCACGGATATTTGTTTGACGGATTGGGCGTAATCGTCTTTTTTCGTCGTGAAAAAATTCCTCCTTTTCTCTTTTGCGATGCACATTTATAAGTCAACTGATTCTACGTTCTGCTGGCGTAGACTTAATAAACAATACCTTCTCTCAATTAAATCACTAAACCCTCCTTGTCACGCAACCTCTTTTATATATTTTTGAAAATTAATCGTATTTTTTAAATATATATTTTTCAAAATTAAAGTACCCTATACACGTAATAAAGGGATAAATATTTATCTACTAATATATTTGGGCATTTTTTTTGGGACATAATTAGTTTACTGTTTTATCTTTGCCTATTTTTCTGGACCAATTCTTTCTGGTCCATTTTTCTTGGGCCATTTCTTCTCAGGTGGTAAATGTATCAGCTATTTTTACCTAATTTAATATATTTATCATATGTAATGTAAATTATGAAATAATTCATGATTAAGTAAATTATGTTTTTTGCATATAAATTTGTAGAAGATTCGTTCTCCATTAAATACTAGAGAGTTTAAACATATTGCAAAAGGTATTAAAATGATTAAATTTACAGTACAGACATGTTTAAAAAATACAAAAATAAAAGCAAAAAAAAAAATATTAAAAATATTAAAATCATCAAAATTTTGTATTATACTATTTAGCTTTTAAGTAATTTATTAATATATATAATCTTTTATAAAAAATTCGTCGAAATATATTTAAAACAGCCAACCGCAAATGAAATTTGAGTGAACACTCATAGACAACCGAGTAATAGCAAAGAAATTGTGTGATGACGTCATTTTTTGATTTGTGCATAGTTATTTTCAAAAGGCTAGTTAACTATGAAAAACGGGTGCTAAAGAGTTGAATTTAGTTGCTAAGAGTAGTAAAAAGATTAAATTTTATGGCACAGGAAGAAAATTAGAGTGGACACTGATAAACAACCGAGTAATAGCAAATAAATTGTGTGATGCGTCATTTTTGATTTGTGCATAGTTATATTCAAAAGGCTAGTTAACTATGAAAAACGGGTGCTAAAGAGTTGAATTTAGTTGCTAAGAGTAGTGAAAAGATTAAATTTTATTGCACAGGAAGAAAATTTGAGTGAACACTGATAAACAACCGAGTAATAGCAAATAAATTGTGTGATGACGTCATTTTTGATTTGTGCATAGTTATATTCAAAAGGCTAGTTAACTATGAAAAACGGGTGCTAAAGAGTTGAATTTAGTTGCTAAGAGTAGTGAAAAGATTAAATTTTATTGCACAGGAAGAAAATTTGAGTGAACACTGATAAACAACCGAGTAATAGCAAATAAATTGTGTGATGACGTCATTTTTGATTTGTGCATAGTTATATTCAAAAGGCTAGTTAACTATGAAAAACGGGTGCTAAAGAGTTGAATTTAGTTGCTTAGAGTACGGGGGGGGGTCTGGGGGGGGGGGGTGAAAAGATTAAATTTTATTGCACAGGAAGAAAATTTGCGTAAACAATAAGAAAGAACAGAATAATTTTATTTTTGAAGAAAAAAAAACCATGAATCGTCGATAAATCTGCAACAGCCAACCGGAAATTCATTTTTTTTACTTCGGGAGGAAAACAAAAGGTGGCAGCACCTTCGTTTTAACATACCTACTATGAGGTTTCCCTCAGTCAGCTCTCCAATAGAGAGTCCTCCAGTGTGATCAGGCTACCATTCTAAAACCTCTTCTGCAAATTCAACATTCAAGACACCGTCAGAATTCCGTACATTATTTTTCGTCTTCAAAATTTTCAGTCCCACTCACGAACAAGTTACCAGAAGGCATATGTTAGTGTTGTAGCTCGCGTAAGCACTTTTCTAATACGTGCCCTAAAAGAAATATAATTCAGTGCTCCTTTTGCCATCGTGTTGGGTACAATGTTAAATACTACCGTGATGAAATGAATTTCATTACTGCCAAATTTCATATCTTCATTCCCTCCGAATTTAAATGAAGACTAGAATGTATACACATTCGCTAAAATATCACGAACTACTCCTCGGGCCATAATGACTTTCACATCCTTGTGTGGACGGTCCTTCACTTTCAATATCATTCCGGACACAGTAGCGACAATGTCCATTGTTACCGTTTTGGAGCGGTATTGAATTTCCTTTACCCCTTCCCGATAAATTGTCATCTTGTGCGGATTCCAGTTCAACAATACTAATTGGGGGGGAATCAAGCTTGCCTTTAAATTCGGCGAATCATCGTCAAATGTCGAAGCCCAATTTACTTCAGCCTTTTCTTTTGATATGCTATTGTCATGGCAAGACATGGCCAAACTTGGAATGATCACCTTTTGGTAATCATAATCTGAGCGTTCATTTAACATTATCTTAATTTTATATGCCCATATCAGCATATCATCCTCATCTTAAGTTTTGACGACCATCACGATTGGCTATAAAAATTCTGACGATAAACTGTTTTTTTCGTATGCACATTTCAGCGTTTTTTCTTTTCGTCATTAATTTTTATGAGTAAATATTTTCGTGTATATTTAAATCAATTATATGTCACATCCCTTATATCTTTATAGATACAGTCAGCTGACCTAGAATATATGTAAAGCTCCCATGTTCGTGTTGTTGTCTCATCTTGTACGTGTACTTACCTCATTCAACCTCAAAACTCATAAAGTCCTTCCATGTAGTATAAAGAAGAATGCAACGAATAACCCCTATATTTAAGGGAAATTCCTTCATTACGGAGGAAAACAATCTCCTTCAAAGAAGAGATTTAAAAACTTATCTCCATTTCCTCAACACTTTGTCTGATCCGTCTACCTATGAGTATACCTCACCAGCCTTAAGAAAACTTAATTTAAATGAGGAAGTGTTAGTCAAACTTTGGTCAGACGTCGGACAAATAATGGAGATATGTGAATCCGAGCGTTCATATAACATAATCTTAATGTTATATGCCCATATCAGCCTATCATCCTCATCTTAAATATAGATGACCATCACGATTGGCCAAGAAATTTGTGACTATAAACTGTTCCAAAAACACTATCAAAATTATTTTATTACTTATTTAATGTTTTCGTTTATATGTACATTTCAGCGTTTTTTCTTTTCGTAATTAATTTTTATGTGTAAATATTTTCGTGTATATTTAAATTAATTATATGTCACATCCCTTATATATTTGTAGATAAAATCAGTTGACCTATAATATATGCAAAGCTCATATGTTCGTGTTGTTGTCTCATCTTTCCCATCCCAAAACTTCAACATCATAAATGATGACCTCGTTTTTTGGAAGAAGAATTGTATTATTGGAATTCCTAATATTTATGGTCATAACACTATGAAGATTATAGATTAACAGAAATGCGATAAAAAAATGCATATATTACTACATAATTGAATTAAATATATGTAAAACGACTTGTTAAAAAAGATTCGAACCTTTTATTTTGTTTAATAAAAAGATGTGTTTATTAAGGAATCATTTTTTTCTTTTTTTTGTGGTGGCGTTGGAAATGTTAAAATGAAAACAAACGAATCACTCTATGAAATGGTGCATGTTTAATGATAGATTTTAAAGAGTTAACTCTTATAATACCCGTTATCATGCAGCCTTCAAAATAATTTTGATATAGACATAGAAAAGTGGGTGAAGTAAATTAATCTTTTTAATATAACAAGACCATAAATATTTATACTTTTAGTTTTTGCTCAAATCACAACTAACGAGCTGTAAATTGACAAAAAAGACTATGCCCATTTATCAAATTTGTAAATAAATAGTCATATGAGTTAAAAGTTGATTGATTTGAAAAAACGGTAATTGACTACAACTAATTTTGTAATTATACATTATTGCATGTCAATTAGCGTTTTTTAAATCAATTAACTCCATAAAACATCGTTTGGAGTCACTTTATACACAGAATCATATGTTTAAGTGATTGTTCGTCACAATTTGGAGCGTGTACTTGTGGTTTTGTTCAGTTTTAATAGAGTTTTTGTATGTTTTGTGGTGGTTGTGGTGAGAGGTTGCGTGTTTCAGACTTGCAACAGACAGAAAAATAGAGATTACTACTCATTTAAGCAATTTCACGAGTTTATTCAGATAAAAATTGATAATAAGGCATATAAAACTACAAAATTTATTGTATTGCATGTCAATTATTGTTTTTTAAGTCAATCAAGTCCATAACGCATCGTTTGAAGTCACTTTTTACACAGAATCCTATGTTTAAGTGATTGTTTGTCACAATTTGGAGTGTTTACTTGTAGTTCTGTACAGTTTTAATGAAGTATTTGTGTCTTTTGAGGTGGTTGTGGAGAGAGGTTGCGATTTGATAAAATTTTTAGTGATTTACGCTCATTTTTCTGTAAGCACTTTACGTTTATGTAAAAGTTGGAGATAACAAACTTACGCAAAATTAAGTTTAAAAATTTATTTATTTTATAAAATATATTTTTTTAAACTTTGTGATATTGAATGTAAAAATACTTTAAAAATAGTTTTATTTAAAATTGCAGTGGTTTGAATATAAAACTGACCATAACTTCTGGTGCATTGACCATACAGAAACAAAAAATGTACTTATAAAATATACAAATTAACCATTTTTGTTTATAAAATTTTTGAAATTTCAAAATAATATATATAAATTGTGACAATTATTTCTTATGTGATGCTCCCAAAAATGAGATTTTTTTCTAAAAAAGTCAAAACAGTGCAATTTTTAAATTGCAAAATTCAAAACTAAAGATATTTGGAACTTCAAAATTGTTTTCAGATGTTTTGGGATCGAAAGTGACAAAATTCCCGACTTTTTCTAAGTATATATATATATATATCACTTACATTCCTAGATGTCGTCAGCCCCTGACAAAAGCCAGCATGGAGTCCAGGTTCAGGAAGCCAAGGAGCTCTTTTACTGTATAAAGAGTCACTCGTCCACCATCCGGATCTTTTCTGTGTTGAGGTTGAGGAAGCCTCTTATTAAAGGCACCAAACACCCAGCTTCTGCAATGATGATCTGTCTTGTTGCATCTTATGGGAAGAGAATGTAACCATATTGATTTCCAAGGAGCCTCAAGAAGTCATGGAGACAATGGTCTTGCCCTGTTTGACTAACTCTATCAAGAGCAATTATGTTTTCCAACAAGGTTATAAAGCCAAGATACCTCAAAAGTGGTACAAATGCAAATTTGGCAGAATTTTGCCCTTGGTCAATGTGACCTCCATCCTGACCAGACTGCAATCTTCTTGAATATGAGATATGGCGCGCCATTGAGAGGAAGTCCTGTGCCTCCCCTCATGTTTTTTTATTGCATAATAAATATATGAAGTTTCATTTTCATACTACTTGTACTTTTTGAAATTTTTTAAAAAGCCATGCTTGGCAAAATTCGTTTACCCTTGAATTTTAAAGCATCAACATGAACTCATTTAAACTTTTTTGAAATATGGGTTCAATAAAAAAATTAGAATTTCAAAACATTAAAATAAACTTAATCAAACTTTGAAAAATGATTATGAACTCAATCTTCAAATGATCAAGCAGCGGAAAAAAGCTTTGAACAAAATACTGACTGAAAATAAAATCTCCAGAGAAGACCATAGAGAGTTGGCAACATATGTACATTTTTATTAGTCTCAAAATTTAAAAAAACTCAACATAAAGATCTCTGGACCAATAGAGCCTGCTCGGTTTATGCTGAAGGCTATTTATTACATTAAGCTGGAGAATCTTGCCCACTTAACATACTTAATTAATACGTCATCCCTATACAAAGAAGTAAAGAAATATCCAAATTTATTTCTTTATATTATGCCACATGGTTTTTGACAGCACAACCCTGCGCGTCTTAACCAAAAAGAGATTTGGAGAATGAAGCTTTATTTCAGCATCAATCTTTCTCTTTCCGAAAAATGTTTCAACCAAACTTGGTATTTCCATGGAAGTATGATTCCTTTAAGTCTTGGATACGAAAACCTACCTCACCAAGAAAGGATGGACATTCCAAATCACATACTGTAAGAAATTAATAAGGATACTTTACAAACCAGGTATAACATACGAAAAAATAACAAAAAAGAAACAATGATTAATGTTGATGTAGATAAGCGGTCAAGGTTATCCAAATTTGTAAACCAAAACTATGCTCTTATGTTTAATTTGCTTGGAATTTACAAGAAAAAGATGGAATTGATGAAAGTGCCTCTACAATACTAACATCTTAAGTCTCATTATATGGAGTTAAAAAAGTGGAATGAACGAAAGAAACACTGCTAATATTCTCAAGATTTCATTAATACAAGTAATAATAAAAATCTGGGTCAAGACACACTTCTTTCAATTAATATATAAAGAAAACTAGAAAGAAGACCTAAACATTTATTTGCATTGATGATTGAGGCAAACTTGAAATTGTAACTTATTAAAAGGATAAATATAATTTTATCATTTTTTAAATAAATTTGAGATTAATACTAGCCTTGTAATAAAGAAAAGTAAAACTGATATACTTTCATTGGGATTTTGGAATCCGAGAAGCTCATTTTTGGTCCAGAGTTGCAGGGTCGTTGAGTCTGTCAATATTCCTGGCATTGAATCGATGAGAAACGGAGTCTCAAAATTTAGCTGGGCACAAATACACACGAAGATATATGGGAAAATTAGACTAATGCACAATTTATCTCCACAAAAAAGTGTCGACCTATATAATTAGTTTTGTATAAGATCATATCTATCATATTTCTTGCTGAATTAGCACTTATAGAAGATAAGTGTTGGTTGGAGATATATCCCCTCATTGAAGCATCCCAAAACCTGTATAGGAGGTGGGCTTTGTCTTCTTATTGAAATTATACCAAAATATTATGTAAGAGTCATGCAGAAAATGGGTGTGTTTATAACAGGGACTGGAGAAAATATTTTACCTCTTTGTAATTTTACAATTGATTCTACATGGATACTCTTTTAACTAATCAAGACTTGGAATTTTTTTCACCCTTTTTAGCTTCAATTCAGATAATTTATGGAAGTTTTAATCTCAAGTTCATTCGGACACAACAATAAATATTGTATACCAAAATAAAGACAAAAACTTTTTGATAGATTTTGAGAATCATTTTTGAGAGAGCCGAAAGTCCTCCTGTCAACATATTCTCGGGTGTTCGTAGTGCAGGTAGATATTTTTTTATAAAATATTTTATTCCTGCCACATATTATGTACCCCAAAACACTGATTTTTAAATTTGAAGGCTTAAATGGTTATAGAGGTATGTTCAGGCGCCAAATCTTGCTGGAAAACACATAACCAATTACCAACAACCCTTTTAATCAAAGGAATGCATTTTGACGCATCACATTTATGTAATCCGTTGACAGAAGCCGGAAACCAGCTGTGAACCAATTTGAGGATATAATTGTATCTATGGATACAACTAAACCAAGCATCATCGGAGATATAACTTCTGGGATCATCTTTTTTACATCAAACGTATACAAAAGACATGATATTAAAAAATCCTCTCAATTTAGAAATATAATATTTTAAAGCAAGTGTTCTAGATTATATTCGACATCCAATATTTGAAAGCTTAGTTTTTACCAATAGCAATCTAATTTGCTTTTGTGAAACCATGGTTGTATGTTGTTTTTCTAATGTAGATTTTTATATACAAACATTTGTCTGTTATTTGTTGTGACATGAAATGAACGCAAAACTCTACACGCCAACCTTTTTCTAATTAACAGCAATTAGTACTAACTAATACTAATACACATGTTTATTACTATTTATCGTATAAATTGAGTTATTAATAACAAAATAAATGTATACATGCAGAATAACAGATATATTATTTCCTTCTTTATTATTAGATGGTGTAAATATTTATATGGGCCATTTGTTCATGCACCATCCTTTTTCGTTTCCATCTTGGGGAATTTCTTCCTAATATCATTGTATATATATATCTCTTGGTGGAAAAACACTTTTGAAATAGTTGGTTGCTGTTTTGCGGGCTAGTTTGTTGCTGATTTTAAAAAGGAAAATCTAATCAATTAAATTATGTTTCTTTAACTTTGGTTCTAAAATGGACGATCAACAATTGTATCGAAAGTAGAATGGATAAGAGATTTACTCCATTATTGAATAAGTTACTCATTAAAAAATCGTTTAGTTTAAACCTTAAAATTCTATTATGTGTAGTTTTATGTCATAATAACATAGTTTTTAAGTAAAATTTCAACAAAAAAATGCGAACCTTCAAAGAGGAAGGACAAATTATTTGAAGCAAATTATTTAAAAAATGTCCATTTAAATAGACGAATTAGCCTTAATTTGTTGCAAAGTCGTTATTTTGAAACACTGTACAATTATTGATTTCGGTTAATTTTTGCCATAGAATGTCTTTTTCCTTTCCCTTTTGTTGATCCCTTGTCTGAGTATGTCGTGCTTTTTTGTCCCTTTTAAGTTTTGTAAGGAAAATAACAAATTAAATTCATATAAATGTTTTTATGAGTTATAACCTTTATGTGCATATTAATGTCTAATATAATAAAACTAGCGGATGTTACCCGGCACTGCCCGGGATTATCCAACTTGAAAATAGTCTTTGGAATATAAAAAAATCATACAAATAATTTTAGTGGTGTCATCGCATATGATTTTTTTGCCTATATTGTTCGACAGAATTGCATCCGAATGGATATAAATAAACCTTATAGCAAAAAAATTCTGGTAATGACCCAAAATAAAACACGTCTTACTACCTCAGACTCATACACAGAAAATTTGGTCAAAATCTAACTTGGCAATTTTAAAAATCGGCAAAAAAACGTTTTGGCTAATCAAATTGCGATGACAAACTTTCCGGGAGTTGACAACCCCACAAAAACACTCCCTGAGCTCGTAAAACTATTCACTGAAAATTTCGTTAAGATCTTATGAATCGTTCGGGAGATACAAGGAAACGAACGAACAAACGAACCAACATAATTTTTATTATTTGTATAATACTCATCAGTTGTTAGGCGCTTTGATGTGTGGATAATATAAGTCTACTTAATTATTTTGTAAAATAATGGTAATTTAAAAGCTCCGTACTTTAACTTTCAACTCATATGACTATATATTTACAAAATTTATAAATGAGAATACTCTTTTTTCTAAATTAACAAATCGCTAGTTGCAGTTAGAGCAAAAACTAGAAGTTTAAATATTTTTGATCTTATTGCATAAAAAAATGGTATTTACTTCACCCACTTTTCTAAGTGTATATCAAAATTACTTTGAAGGCCGCATGATGACGGTTTTTATGAGTTAATTGTTTAAAATGTATATATATTTTTCAAATCTGTCATTAAACATGGACCATTTCAAAGCCATTTTGTATCCCTAACGCCACCATGAACAAAAATTAAAAGAAAAAATGATTCCTTAATAAACAAATCTTTTTATTGAACAAAATAAAAAGTTCGAATCTTTTTTTACGAGTCGTTTTTCTCATAACTGGTGTTTAAATCAAACCTTTAAAATCCGTTGTGTCGATTATAAACTATCCCAAGATGACATTTTGCATGTATAAACTACATGAATGATCGTTAAAATAATCTTTTATCTACAACTGAAATTAAATAATTCCTTTTATAATAAGGATTTAATTGAATTATGTAGTAATATATGCATCTTTTTATATCAAATTTCTGTTAATATATAATTTTCAGTGTTATGACTAGGGCTGGGCAAAAAAATGTGAATAAAAATCCGGAACCAAAACACGTTTTTAAAATGATTCGTACATTTAGCAACTTTCTAGTTTATTCACATATTTAGCAATTTTTCTAGTTTATTCGCATATTTTGCTATTTTCTTCCTTATTCACCCATGGAGGCTGCCTTTTACTACAGCACCTACTTCAACAGCGTGAAACAATTTGTTGGGCACCTCAGTGACGACATCATATATATCGTTTTGGCCTTTGACCTCCTCAACATGGAAGAAGTGCCTGCCTAGCTGGCCACTATCAAGGCCAACTTTTCAGGACTGCTGGCTACCATTACCGCACTAGAAGAAAGGCTTCCCTTGCGTGAGAGCCTGGGGATCATAGAGAAAGTGAGAGGGGCACTGAAGATGGAGCCCTTTGCCTCCAAGCTGAACCAGGTTCTAAAGAATCCTGGCTTTGGTATCATGGATAATATTGTTGGAATTATCAATGGGTCCTCTACTGAACTCCATGGTCAAGCGCCAAATGACCCCTACCTCTTCAAGTGCGCCCCTATAACCATTGTAGACTGTGAGAGGGCATTTTCTAAACTTAAGAAAACCTTGGTAGATCAGTACACCAGTCTGGCGGATGACCATGTACGCGACATCTTGATTCGCCAATGGAATCATTCCCTGTAAGCCTGCAATCTCATATTGAAATTTCTTTCTTATGTATTTATGGTTTATTAGTCACACAATATCTTTATTTTTACTATATATATTATTTGTATGATCAAAAAGTTTATATTGATACTATTTTTAGAAAAGTTTATCTACACAAATTTCTTGGCCAATCGTGATCGTCGTCTATATTTAAGATGAGGATGAAATTTCTCGGGAAGAGGTAAAAGAAATTCCATACCACTCCAAAACGTTAAGGGCAAAAATTGGCATTATAGCCCCTGTGTGTACATTCTTGTCTTCATTTAAATTCGGAGGGGATGACGATGAATATACACGTTCAATCGACTTTTTGGCAGTAATGAAATTCATTTTATCACGACAGTACTTAACATTGTGTCCAACACGATGGCAAAAGAAGCACTGAGTTGTATTTCTTTTAGGGCACGTATTAGAAAAGTGCTTACGCGAGCTATAACAATAATATATGCCTTTTGGTAACTTGTTCGTGAGTGGAACTGAAGATTTTGAAGACGTAGAAGAATGTAGAGAGTTCTGACGGTGTCTTGAATGCTGAATTTGCGGAAGAATTTTTTGAATGGTACGCCTGATCACACTGGAGGACTCTCCAATGGAGAGCTGACTGAGGGAAGCCTCATAGTCTCATAGGCATTTTTTTCTCGAGTGATGGGGGAGTTGATTTTCCTGATTTCTTTGAGCAATTCTTTTCTTGACACTTTTGAAACCATCTAAACACGAATATTTCATCAATATTAAAGGTTTCAAATCAACAGTTGTGCGATATTTCAGCTCTGCCTTCCATTCTGAGGCTTTCTTCCCTCCCGGAAAGCATAGATTAAAAACATCACACCGCCTATTGAATATGGGGTGCAATGTCTCAAAGAGTCAGTACTAAATTTTATAATTCTTGTTACGTGGTTATAACTTTCTTGACGAACCATTGGCTTAATGGATCAAGTTGACTTTCAACAAATTGTTAAACTCAATAAGTATGTGAGGCTATCTGAATAATAATAATATCCCAAGACGAACTCTTCAGCAGGGGTGAAAGTAGTTTTCATTTCTTACCGGTGCTACAATGTCCGGTGTGTCACTCACTGTATTATTTTTAACTCCTTTTTACCCGTGGGGGGGGGGGGGGGGGATTCAGAGGCGATTCACACCAATTTCATGACTTTTTAATATTTTTAACTACTTCACATTATTGTGGGCTTACCTAATTGTTCTATGTGAAAAAATTACATTACAAAATATTTCAGTTTATAAATATTTACTGTGAATATTTTATTTTCAGTACATTTGGAACTGGACTGAAAAATGCAAACAAATGGAAAAAAATAAAATAATATTTAAAAAATCTAAGTAACCGCATGAATAATTCTACATGGAGGATTCCCTCAATCCAAACATATTTAAAACACATTCCAGGTTAGTAACTTGACTGAAAAATACAAAATGGTAGAAACACAAAAAAATATTAAAAAATCCAAGTGCTGGCGAGCCATGTCAGATGTGGAATGAGCTACTCTTCTCCCTTTGGCAAGCCAGGTCTTTACATATGGCAAAGGATTCCACTGGTTGGGTGGGGGCCGACTGTACTGATGAAGAGAAGGTTTGCAGCATTTTTGGTTGTCAGTTTGCTCTTTTACCCTGTAATGATATTGTTCATCGCGCTGAACCCATTCTCACAGTCTGCATTACTTGCTGAGAGAGTGTCTACTGCTATGCACAGCTTTTTCATGTTGCTTGGAATGCTTCTCCCTCCACTTGCCTTATATTCAACAAATCCAAGGTGTGTTGTTTTCTCATTTACATGTAGAGTATGACACAAAGCCATTTGGTTCATCAGTGTGGTGTAAATTTCTTTTCTTTGAGCAGCAACACTGGTATTTGCTCTGTTGGCTGTGGTTATGAAGAGCCTCTCATTCAAACTATCTGCCACTGCTTGGATGAACTGTGATACATCAATGATGGGGGACCTGCCGACTTTAAATCTTCTTCCTTGAATTTCATGTCTTTCTCGGCCTGACTTGTCTCAACTGTATGTTGTCCTGGGTATGTGATAAGGCTTTCTATCCTCTTGATGTATGTTAGCATGATGTCATGACCCTTTGGGAGAGTGATCCTCCTGTTCTATCAGAACATCAGCCATCAGAGCAAGATTTTTCAGAAAGTTGATGGAGCACAACTTAGAAAGCAAGCCTTGGAATTTGAATCTCTCTCTGCCATCTTTTGTGCTGTCTTCTGATGCATCTCAGAAGTGCTGTGCCAGTGCTCCATAGGAATGCCAGCCTGCATTAACAGCTCGCCATGTGGAAGCCACCCATCGGATTTTGAAAACTCTTCCAATTCTTATCAATGTGATTTGGAGATTGTGGGCGCACTCAATCAGCTACCGCATGCTTTTTGGGGACTGACTGTATAATGTATACAGGGCGTCAAGGAACGCCTGGAAGTCCTTTGTCCCTCCAGTGGCTTCCAATGCCTGAGTCGCCGCCAGCTCCAGCCTATGATTCAGGCAGTGCTATAGAATTATATTTGGGAAGTCACCTTGGAGGAGCTTCCCAACGCCTGACTTCACTCCCAGCATCACATTGCCATCACTGCAAAATCCAATCAGCATCTCCTGCAGGAGCTCCATTGTGAATCCATTGTTGAGGAGACAGTGCATTATCTTGCCTTTGATGTGAGCAGCAGACAAATTGTCCAGCTCAATCAAATCTAAGGGAAAAGCAATGGGCTCCATCTCGCCGTCAATGCTGGCCTTTAAAAACACAATCAGTGTCGATTTGTGCCCCACACTGGTTGACTCATCAGCCAACACAGTATGATGTTTCATTTGAGTTGATACATGGTCAATTATGTCAACAGAGACTGTCTTGCTGTGCAGAATGCGACCTAAATTGAGTGAATTTGCTTTTTGAAGATCAATTAATTTCTCAAAATCTGTAAAAGGCTTGTCATGTTTGGCAACAAAATAAGCAGTCCTGAACACTTTCGCAGTGGCCTCATCCGCAGACTCCTGGCTGGTGGCATTCATGTTTAAAACGATCTCTTTCTGTGCAGTTTTAAGAATCTTAACAGCTTCATTGTGGGCTGCAGATTCTCTGTGCTCATGCATTTTTTTGCAGAGAGTTGACAGCTGCACGGTCCTTGAATGGCCACATGGGGCGATATTCCCCTCTGCCCAATTGCTTACGATATTAACACCTCGAAATGCGCTGACACCAAGGCCCTTAACATCACGGCATGAGATGCAGCCAAGCATGCCATTTTGGGCAATCAACCATTCGTTTTTTGTTCTGAACTGTTCAAATTGCTCCTTTGACCAAACAGGGGGGTAAGCGGTACTTGCAGCAGGCCCAGCATCACTTGTTGACGGTCCTGCACCTGCAACGTTACTCTCATTCACTGCCTTTGCGCAAGGGACTGCATGCAGCGAGCCATCTGTTTTTCTGACTTTTTCCTGATTTTTATTTTCAATAACTCGGTCCTTTCTTTTAAATAGCTTGGTTATTCTTTTCTGCAGTTTTTTATCTCTCCGTATCACAATGCTTTTCTTCACAGCACGCACTTCCTGAATCAGCTTCTGAAAACATTCCCATACATTGGCTGTCTAGTTGATACACTGTAAATATTTTAACACGTGATAATGTAAATATTACAGGGAGTGAGAGGGCTCATATGAATACTTTTTAGGGATAACGCGTGCTTACTTTACAAAGCATGCTCACATTTAAATCATAAGCTTGCGGTCCTGTAACCCACTAAAGCGGACATAGGCTCAGCTGTGCCCCCGTTACAAACAGCGTGAATAGCTTATTTGAAGAAAGGTAATTTATTATTTGTCTGAGTAGAAGACATGTCTCAGTATGCCATCCAATCACAAAAACATGCAGTTTTTGAAAAGCCGAAATAACATTTCGCTGACACAGTGTTAAAGACGAGAGTCGAGATGACTTCATTCACTAGAACTAAATGCGGAGCAAGCGCAGGCAGGAGATGAAAACAAACGGAACGCAAGCTCCAGAAAGGCACCAACAGAAAGACCAAAATATATGGGATATTTGCAGACGTTTTGAAAATTTATCACCATAGGCTACTGGATGGCTTTCCCAAGAGTAAAATTTATTACCATTTTTTTTTTTGGGGGGGGGTCTGAAAAGGGGTCTATTTGAAAGCGTCAGTCGATGCAATTGGAAGCTGGCGCACGCCAGAGATCCTTTGACTATTTTAAGCAAGCCAAGCTGTTATCTTCATCGGAGCTGGTCAAAAATGACATATTATGGGTAGCCTAGATACCTTAAAAGGCGAGCGTTACTGCATTTTTTTTGTTGGTGTTTTTTATTTTATTATTATTCAGCATAATAAACCCTTACCGGTGCTCCGTACCGCCCCAAAATCTTTTACAGGAAAACAGCACCGCCCAACGCCGGCTTACTTTCAAGGCTGCTCTACAGTCATTGATAACTCAGGGGTAATATAGTGTCAGGGTCGTGACAATGCTTAAATGCACTAGATCATTACTATGCAATATTAGTTTATATATTTGTTTACACTTTCATTGTATTAAATAAATAAGCAGAAATATAGTCAAAGGAATCAAATAAAAATATGTGACCAATTAAGAAAGAAAAGCTCAAACGCATTATTACCTTCTTAAACATCCAATAACATGTTCGCTATGTAAAATTATAATTATATAAATTATCAAGAAAATTCAATAATAACATTATAAAATATATACAATATAAGTAATTATTTTTGAATTTCGTTTTATTTTTCTTTAAAATTAATGGGTCCAAGCTCTAACAATGAGGGGAAAAAGAAAACTTAGATGCTAACGGAATAATGATGTCTATTAATGAGTTCCCTAGAACGACCATTTCAGCATGCTCAATATTTGAGATGTAAATAAACAATAAAAATAATCTTTTATTTTTAAGATCATGTTTCAAATTATTCAGCAAAACCTTGAGGAACATTTAACAACCTTATAAGGTTTATCGAATGCTCTTCAATGTTGAAAAAATACGGCTCTTTACATTTCCTTTTTATAAAAAACACAAGAAGTAGCTGTTGTCAAGAAGAAATGGCCCAAGGTGGAAAAGGAAAATGATGACTCATGGAAGAAATAGACCAAATACATAGGTAGGCAAGTATTGGAATAGAATACACCTAAGTACTCTTTAAATACTATTTCTCATATAAATTGTGTAAATAATGACATAAATAATTTTATTTTTGCAGCTTCAGATGAATCTTTCCTCTTTTGTTGTCACCTTTAGTTCAAAATCTCCCAAATAATTGTAAATGATATGTATTGTCTTAAATAACTAAAATTTCTATGTCAATTAATTGAGAATATAGATCTAATTTCGGTTGCATGCCGATATTAAAAGCTCTATAATAGTAAATATATAACGAAGAAGAATTTCTGACGCGATTGTCACAATGTTTAAATACAATTATTTATATTTATAATAAATGTCAATAAAGTAAAAAAGAGATGAAACCTTCAGTCAATGATAAGCAATTAATAATTTACATGTGCTCATGGAACATAATTTTCATGGAATAAATTCCGCAAAAATTGTCATCAAAATGATTTAAAATACATATTATATATATATATTTATAAATAAATAGTTAAATACAATCATTTTAATTTAAAATAAATCTCAATAATGTAAAACAGGAATAGAAACTTTAGTCAATAATCATCAATTTTAATTTGTAAGTGCTCATGTAACTAGAATTTTTCATCGAATAGTTTTCCATTTTTATATTAAAATCAAACGCCATGCTTTCAGAAGAGGAAATAGCTGCGACTCTACTCTCTCCTCTATGGTTGACCTCATTGAACGATCTATCAACAGGGGCCAGTATAGTCTCGGGATTTTTCTGGACATTTCTTGTCCATTCGATAATATAGACCTCAGGGCTAGGAAAGTCTCTGAAAGTATTATTAAGTGGTATGAATCCTACCTAAGAAGTCGCTCCATCACAGTCGAACTCAAGGGCATTAGAAAGAACTGAGTTCTCACCAGAGGCACACTTCAGGGTGGTGTACTCAGTCCAATTGCCTGGAGTCTTGTATTTGACAAGCTTTTGGCGTTATTCGATTCGGGCCGATACTGCTCTTTTAGTTTCAGGTCCGGTTCCGAACTCTATGGTCTTTATCCTTCAAGATGCCATTAACATGGCTCTTTAGTGGGGTAATGGCCGTGGCCTTGAGTTTGCTCCTCATAAAACAGTGGCTATTCTCTTCCACAGGAAGAAAAAGGCCCCTAAAATAAGGAACTTGAATATGAATGGTATTAACATATGTTTATCTAATTCTGTTAAATACTTAGGTGTGACTCTGGATTCGGTACTAAACTTCGGTCTCCACATCACATCCAAGCTCAACCAATCCAAAAAACTACTGATGGCTTGCAAAAATACCGTCGGGAAAACCTGGGGGCCGATTCCAAGGGAAATGAGATGGATATATACCAGCATAGTTCGTCCTGAGATCTCTTATGGATCCATTGTCTGGTCTTGTCGAACTACCGGAAGAAACTGGAACGTATCCAACGGCTTGGTATGATAAGAACAACCTTTATTTATCGTAGTACACCTACGAAAGGACTTGAGGTAATCTTCAATTTGCCTCCTCTAGATATATATATATATATATATCAAAATGAGGGTCAGAAAGTCACTTTTTAATTCGAACATCACGCCACATGGATGGGAGAGCATTGGGTCTTAGCCTGGTCATATTCTTGAAGAGTGGCGAAAATAAAGAGTTAGAAATTTCATCTTGTACTAACAGAGACTTTTCTACGAGTCTAAAAATGAGTTGGAAGAAAACATTTATCTTTAATTGCGATAGCTTCTCGTAGGTGAGGTATTGAACACCAGTTATGGTATTCAATGCTACACTGATGGTAGCAAAATGGCTAACTAAATTGGGTGGGGCTATCATTTGTACAATCCTTTATTTTATAAAATAAACTCAGCTGGGAAACTCAATGACGAATCCACTATGTTTCAAGCTGAAGTTTGGGCAATCTTAAAGGCAGCACTTTTATTATTAAAAAAGAAAATTTCAAACCAAAAAAAGGATTTTTATGTCGACAACCAAGCAGCTCTTGTATCTTTGGGCTCGGTTGTTGTAAAGTCTCGTACAGTGAACAAATGCAGCAGTGCTTTGAATGCACTTGGACGTGTAAACCATGCCAACTTTCATTGGATTAAAGCCCACGTAAGTTGGCCAGGAAGTGAGAAAGCTGACCGACTTGCAAAAGCCGGATCAAGATCAAATCTATTAAAGGATATTCATATACTAGATTCTTTTATGTGGGCCTTCCGATGAACTCAGGATAGCTCTATTTATTTTTTCAACAATAACTTAAGAGCCCCCCTACAATTTCCCCCCCTACAGTTTATAATGTTAATGTTTTAGTTGAAATTGTATTATAAAGTTTGATGTTTTGAAAGTTTTGTTGTTAATGTCTTGTGATGGATATAAATGAAAATAAAATTGTTGTACTAGTGTACAAAAAAAAAGAAAACACTTACTCTGCTATGGTCAAAACGGTCCAGTGATTTTAAGAGGCTGGACAGCCAAAAATAGCTGAGCATCAGACCAGGCCGAGCCAATTACCCGATCAGTTCCTGAATTAAACCCATTTGGGAATTATTAAACAATACTATTTCCCCCTATATCTAAAATTACTAATTGAGAAATAATAATCTTTTTTAAAAGAACACATAAACGTATACTTATTTGGGATGTTTTGTCGTCCGTCTTACATTTACTATTTTTGCCGTCTGCTCAAATTAAAGGACTAAACTCATGTGGAATATATGATAAGATTTTTTATTTAAATTACATATATATATAAAGTTTTATATATAGTTCCAACGACAAAGAAATAATCTCTGAGTTTCTTGAAATTTTATTTAGTCCAGTGTGTTTCGATCCTTCCTCTTTCCCAGAAATGCCATAAGAGCATCTCCAAACTCATGAGCATGATGAGATTGTGAGCAAATACATCAAAGAGTTCATTTTTTTGTAAAACAACTAGATGTATTGTTGAACAGCCAGTGAGTCTCTTTCCCCGCTTGTCCTACTGAACTATTTCTAGTTCTTTTCTACCTTCCTATTATGTTGGTTAGTTTAAACTACAACTAAAAAGATAAAGGTATGCCTAATATTATATTGAACCAGACACAGAACTAAGTTTGAGGAATTTAAAATAAAAATAACTATACCTGTGACCACTCCTTTTAGTTGTTTGTCTATTGGTGTTTTGAATAAAATTATCTCTTTGGAATTTCAATAGTTCTCTTGCAGTTAACCAGGAGTCACAATGCATAATGGTCTTTTTTTAGATGTACATTTTTATATATACTAATTATTATGCCCTTTTAACATAAATATATATACCTGTAAATATTGGAAACCAACCGGGCAGCCAAGTTCGACCCGGTCCTGTGTCCATTTGTTTTAGGACAGTCCGACCCAGGCCCAGTCACTAAAAATCATCGTGCACTGGGCCGTTTTGATCATATCAATACAGGTGTTTTTAAATATTTTTTCCATGTCAAAATATTAAATAGGTCGGTCCCGGTGTCCAGTTTTCTTGGACATTTTGTTGAGTTGCATTTTGTTAGCCTGACTGGGCAGGTCCGGCTAAAAAATGCAGCTCGTTCGGTTTCAGATATACATATAGACTTTGCAACTTATGATAGGTTATCGTAACGAGTTATCTTAAGGTTTTGATTTTAATGATAAAGTGGATCAAAACATGACCAATTTAGTTTTTGGGGTGGAGTGGAGGCTTTATTTCATTAAAGAAACCAACTCCAAAAATATCCTTTAAATGACCCAATACACCATCCCTGAAGTTTTCTATTTTTAATTTTTTAGTCATTTATCCGCTCCCTTCTTATAGTTTATTAATAATTTCACCCCTATTTAATTATTTTAATTTAATGGTTTGTTGTGTTCAATGCATTTTATATCTGACAGTCAAAAAAATATTGTACACTGCGTGTTATTTTATGCTTCCAAATAATATTTATAAATGAGAGATTTAAAAAAATCCATTAAGCTTATAAGAATTGACGCAACCTAGGACAATTTTTTTAATGTTTTATGGGATACCAATAACTATAAAAATTTATATTTATAAGTTATATCCACCTTAAATAGAGTTATTGCTGTGAGCGAGCCAAGCGTCAATCCACGTTGATCCCCTTCCATATAGTGTTGAGTAAACAATTTTATTGAACCTGGTTCCCCAATGTTGAATCTCAGGTAGACAATGATAAGAACTAATCATGGCTATAATTGGCAGAGCTGGCTGGTTCAACACACAAAAGAATGTAGGTGCCTGCATGTCCCAAAAAATATTGTATTCCTCTCTAAATTACTGCTCGTAATTTATGAGAAAAGAATGAAAAAATGTGTCTGTCTCTTTTTTAGGAGCTAGAATATGGCTATGATTGGCAGATGGCTGTTTGAAAACACAAAAGTATGTTTGTGCTTGCATGTCCAAAAAAATTGTATTTCTCTCTGAATTAATTAATATTTTCTATCATAAGATATTCAATTCTCGCAACCTTCCCTTTAATTTCTCCGATTTTTTTTTGTTATGAGTAGGGATCGGAAAAATATTTTGTTAAATATAAAATATTTTTTTAAATATTTTCCTTTCTTTTAAGTTGTTTTAAATATTTTCCTATTTTTTACGTTGTTTTAAATATTTTCCTGCTGTTTAATACTATTTATATAATTGTTTTTAGCGATATTTACCTAACTTTACAACTTATTAGCAATTTTATTTAAAAAAAATATTGAAAAGTTTATTTTTAAACATGTTATGCTCATTGTGCACGTATTTTTGTCTTGAATACCAATTTTCATGGGTATAAAAATATTTTATCCAATTTTGTCTCCAGTTTCAGGCTGGAGGAAAACCTGACAATATACAGCATTCATCCTTTTTTGTGGAGACTTCAACCTCTCACGTTTGCTCAAGGAGCAAAAGTCAGACAGTTATTATCCAAATATATTCTAATGGTGCCAGTAGTTTTGTATTGCGTTGTATTTCTTTTTTCATATTTGGATTTGTAACCTTTGCAAAGATTTTGACTGTTGAGGCGATAAAACATTTATCCAGCAGAGATGTCAGGAAGCAGTTTACAACACAAGTGGCTTCAACAGCTTAGCCTAAGCAACGATGACATCAAGTTTGTCGACATGAAGACTGCTTTTGCCGCCATTATGATTACAGCTTTGAATCTCGGCAGAAAGGTCAATTAAAACAACATATTGAGTCCGCAAAACACAAGAAGAATATGCAACTCAAGATGAAAAGGAGCAGCTCTCAAGCACAGCTTGAAGACATTTTTGAGAGAAGCACCAAGAAGTCCAAGTCGTTTGACCTTAACAAAAAATTCTGTCAAGCTTTATTGGCTGCGAACATCCCATGGCACACATCGCAGGTTCCCATGTTTCGTACACTTCTTGCTGTATCTATTCCTGACGAAAGCACTCTGAGAAAGACTTACCTGGACATTTGCTTTCAGGATGTGCTCACCAAAATTAAAGTTAATATTCAAGATCAACCCATCTGGCTACGTACGTAGAAGGACGATACATTCTAAACGTGGTTGTCGGAAAACTTGCTGCAGATTCATCCAATCAACAAGAACTAGCGCACTCGATGATATTGGAAAGAACCAATGCTGAGACAGTATCTCGTGCCGTAAATGTTGTTGTAATGAATATTGTGGAAGTTAAGGCTGAAAACGTCAAACTGATACTCTCTGATGCTGCTGCTCACATGCTGAAATGTAGTGGACAACTAAAAGAATTATATCCTAATCTTTTTCATGTGACATATCTCGCCCACGCTTTTCATCGAATTGCGGAATGTAATCAGAAACATTTTCCGAAAGTTAATGAATTGATCTCAGTTACTAAGAAAGTGTTCGTGAAGGCTCCATCACGGATTCTAGCATGGAAAAATCCACTGCCTCCCGATCTAATACTAACCCGTTGGGAAACATGGGTGAACGCTGCATTGTTCTATAATGAGAACCTTAACGCAGTGGAGACTGTGATCGAATCGCATGATTCGGAGGCCATCAAAAGATGCCAATTTATTATTGGCGATGATTAAATGAGGTCAGACCTATCATACATTGCTGCTAATTTACACATCCTTCCACGAGTCATTCAAGATCTTGAGAGACAAGGATCGAACCTAACAAAATCTTTTGCATCCGTCTATTTACAGCTTACCAGGCATAAATGGTGAAACAATAAAAGAAAAGTATAAATCTGTCTATGCCCTCAATCTCGATATCGCTGTTCTACGTTCTATTGATCTCAGAAGGCAAAGAAGTTATCTTCAACGGTGTTTCTCCCCAAACGGCGGCTGAATACAAATTTGCACCTGTCACAAGTGTCGATGTTCAACTATGTATAAGACTCTTCTCTCCGACAACCACCGTCGGCACACATCAGAAAATCTTGCAAATTTTTTGGTGAGCCACTGCTTTTATCGGTGAGATTTTCGTTTTGTATGTTCCAGTAACGCAGAATAAATATTTTGTCATTTTTAGTAAATAAATATTTAAATATTTCGATGTTTTTTTTTCAATATTTTGTCATTTTTAGTAAATAAATATTTAAATATTTCGGTGTTATCTTTTAAATATTTTTCCGATCCCTAATTATAAATATTATAAATTTATTTAAAAACTTAGTTGCCGAACAAAATTAATTGCATTTTTTTCTATATCGCTTTTGTTGTCTTGCTAAAAGATAAATGATATTTGTTATGCTCCCATAAACAAAGTATTTTATTGTTATTGTGTTTTTGTTCAGTTTAAATGAAGTATTTGTGTGTTTGGAGGTGGTTTTGATGTGAGGTTGCGTGTTTCTGACTTGCAACAGCCAGAAAAATAGAGACAGCTACTCATTTAAGCAATTTTACGAAGTTAATCAGATCAAAATTGATAATCAGTCATCTAAAATTTCAAAATGAGTTGTATTTCACTTCTTCAATTAGTGTGTAATCAATCACTTAAGTCAATAAAACATCGTTTGTAGCCACTTTTTAAGCAAAATCACGTGTTTAAGTGATTGGTTTTCACTACAGGGAGTTTGTAATTGTGATTTTGTTAAGTTTTAATTAAGTATTTGTGGGTTTGGAGGTGGTTTTGATGAGAGGTTGTGTGTTTCAGACTTGCAACAGCCAGAAAAAAAGAGATAACTACTCATTTAATCAATTTTACGAGTTTAATAGGATTAATATGCAAACAATATATCTCAAATTCCAAAATTAGTTGTATTTCATTTCAATTAGTGTGTAGTCAATCAATAAACTCGATAAAGCATCGTTTGTAGCCACTTTTTAAATAGAATCACATGTTTAAGTGATTGTTTGTAACTAAATTAAGTGTGTAATTGTAATTTTGTTAAAATTTAACGATGTATTTGTGTGTTTGGAGGTGTTTTGGTGAGAGGTTGCGTGTTTCAGACTTGCAACAGCCAGAAAAATAGAGATAACTACTCATTTAAGCAATTTTATGAGTTTAATCAGATCAAAATTGAAAATAAGTTATCTCAAATTCCAAAATTAGTTGTATTTCACTTCAATTAGTGTGTAGTCAATCAATAAACTCGATAAAGTATCGTTTGTAGCCACTTTTTACACAGAATCACATGTTTTAGTTATTGTTTTTTAACTACATGGAGTGTGTAATTGTAATTTAGTCCAGTTTTAATGAAGTATTTATGTGATTGGAGGTGGTTTTGATGAGAGTTTGTGTGTTTCAGACTTGCAAAAGCCAGAAAAATAGAGATAACTACTCATTAAAGCAATTTTACGAGTTTAATCAGATCAAAATTCATAATTAGTCATCTAAAATTCCAAAATTGGTTGTATATCACTTCAATTAGTGAGTAGTCAATCAATCAACTCCATAAAACATCGATTGTAGCTTATTTTTACACAGAATCACATGTTTTGAATTGTTGATAACTTATTTATTTATCAATATTTTTCAACAATTATTTTTTAAATGAAAGGCACATATATATAGATATTTATTTTTCAATATAGCCCCCATCAGCGGCGACAACATCTCGAGGCGGTGCCTGAAGAGGCCGCAGGCATTGGCGACGACGTCCTTCTTCATATTCACGATGGCGGCTCTGAGGGAGTCGAGAGTGTTGTGAGCGTGCTTGTTGGTCTTGTTCTCGACCATGCCCTAGAAGAAATAGTCGAGGGGGTTGCAGTCAGGGGAGCTGGGGGCCACAAGTCCGGGCTCAAGTGATAGGGGAGGTTTTCCAACAGCCACGCCTGGGTCTCCCTCGAATTGTGGGAGGGAGCCGAGTCCTGCTGGAAGACATAGGGCCTCCCATTCGCGAAATGTAGCCCAGGTCCTTGTTGATGGTGTTGGCGATGGTCTGCTTGGAGTAGCCCATCTCGGCGGCCAACTTGGCGTAGGACTTGTTACTGTCCTCAATGACCTTCCTCTTCACCTCGCTGACAAACTTGTCGGTCTGGTGTCCCCCAGGGACCGAGAACGCTTTTTGCTATGAGCATCATTCTTTTTGAAAAAGTTCTAAGCCTTCCACTGGTCGTAGACGGTCGACTTGAGGTAGTTGAAGAACTCTATCACCTGCTTTGGACTCCTCCCGGCACAGAAAGAAGCGAACATCGCATGCCTTTTCTCCTCTCAAATGGCTAAATGTTGACTGATTTTAAATCTATTTTTTTGACAGATAGATAAGATGCAAGCCGCAGTAACAAACGTTTGTGCAATGCAATATCTCAAAAAAGGAAAGACGACATAACCGATCAAAGTTAGTCTGGATTATACGTGTACTCCCTGTAATAATCCAGATTCAGTTGAATCTTCCATCAATTAGTGTGAAATAAATCGCTTAAGGCGATAAAACATCGTTTGTAACCTCTTTTTCGGCAGAATCTAGTGCTAAGTGGTTGTTTGTCATTGGTTTGGGTGTCAAATAGTGTGTTTGTTTTGATTTTATGAAGTTCTTGGTGGTTTTTGTGAGAGGTTGCATGCTTAAGATTTGCAACAGCCATAAAAACAGATATAACTACTCGTTTTAGCAATTTGACGTGTTTATTCAGTTAAAAATTTATGATTAAACATCCAATATTCCAAATTCAGTTATATCTTCCGTCAATTAGTGTAAATCAATCGCTTAAGGCTGTAACACATCGTTTGTAACCTCTTTTAGGCAGAATAACGTGTCTAAGTGGTTGTTTGTGTTTAATTTGTGTGTCAAATAGTATGTTTGTTGTTATTTTATGAAGTTCTTGTGTTTATGGTAGTGGTTTTTGTGAGAGGTCGCGTGTTTGATATTTGCAACAGCCATAAAAACAGATATAACTACTCATTTTTGCAACTTGACGTGTGTATTCAGTTCAAAATTGATGAATATTCATATATTATTTTGAATTCGGTTGTATCTTCCATCAATTAGAGTGAAATCAATCGCTTAAGGCTATACACACATCGTTTGTAACCTCTTTTTAGGCAGAATCAAGTGTCTAAGTGGTTGTTTTTTCCTTAATTTGGGTGTCAAATAGTGTGTTTGTTGTGATTTAATGGAGTTTTTGTGTGAATGGCGGTGGTTTTTGTGAGAGGTTAAGTGTTTAATTATTGCAACAGCCATAAAAATAGATATATCTACTCATTTTTGAAATTTGAAGTGTTTATTCAGATGAAAATTCATAATTAATCATATAATATTCCAGATTCAGTTGTATCTTCCATCAATTAGTGTGAAATCAATCGATTGAGGCTGTAACACATCGTTTGTGACTTCTTTTTAGGCAGAATAAAGTGTCTAATTGGTTTTTCCCTTAATTTGGGTGTCAAATAGTGTGTTTGTTGTTATTTCATGAATTGTATGTGTGTATAATGATTGTTTTTGTTAGAGGTTGCGTGTTTAATATTTGCAACAGCCATAAAAATAGAGGTATCTACTAATTTTTTCCATTTGACATGTGTATTCAGTTCAGAATTGATGATTAATCATATAATATTCCAGATTCTGTTGTATTTTCTATCAATTAGTGTGAATCAATCGCTTGAGGTGTAAAACATCGTTTGTAACCCTTTTTTTTTTTGCAGAATCAAGTGTCTAAGTGGTTGTTTGTGTTTAATTTACGGGTAAAATATTGTGTTTGTTGTGATTTTATGAAGAACTTTTGTGTTTAGTGGTGTTTACATAAAAACAGAGAAAACTACTCATGTTTGCAATTTAACGTGCTTTTTTAGTTCAGAATTGATGATTTATCATATAATTTTCTAGATTCAGTTATATTTTCCATCAATTAGTGTAAAATCAATCGCTTGAGACTGTATATCATCGTTTGTAACCTCTTTTTTCGGCAGAATCACGTGTCTAAGTGGTTGTTTGTCCTTAATTAGTTGTAAAATATTGTGTTTGTTGTGATTTTATGAAGTTTTTGTGTGTATGGAGATGGTTTTTGGGAGAGGTTGCGTATTTAATATTTTCAACAGCCATAAAAACAGATATAACTACTCGTTTTTGCAATTTGACGTTTGAATTCATTCAAAATTGATGATTAATCATATAACTTTCTATATTCAATTGTATCTTCCATCAATTAGTGTGAAATCAATCGCTTAAGGCTGTAAAAAATCCTTTGTAACCTCGTTTTCGCCAGAATCAAGTGTCTAAGTGGTTTTTTGTCATTAGTTCGGGTGTCAAATAGTGTGTTTCTTGTGTTTTATGAAGTTCTTTTGTTTATGGTGGTGGATTTCGTGAGAGGTTGCGTGTTTAATATTTGCAACAGCCATAAAAATCGATATATCTCCTCATTTTTGCAATTTGACTTCTGTATTCAGCCAAAAATTGATAATTAATCATATAATATTATTTAAATAATAATACCAGATTCAGTTGTATCTTCCATCAATTATTGTGAAATCAATTGCTTAAGGCTTTAAAACATCGTTTTTTACCTTTTTTTTCGGCAGAACCACGTGTCTAAGTGGTTGTTTGTCTTGAATTTGGTTGTAAAATAGTGTGTTTGTTATGATTTTATGAAGTTCTTGTGTGTATAGAAGTGGTTTTTGTGAGAGGTTGCGGATTTGATATTTGCAACAGCCATAAAAACGAGATATCTACTCATTTTTGCAATTTGACGTGTGTATTCAGTTCAAAAATGATGACTATTCATATTTTATTCAAGATTCAGTTTTATCTTCCTTCAATTAGTGTGAAATCAATCGCTTAAGACTGTAACACATCGTTTTTATTCTCTTTTTCGGATGAATCACGTGTTTAAGTGGTTATTTGTATTTAATTTGGGTGTCACAATGTGTGTTTTTAGTGATTTTAATGAAGTGCTTCTGTGTATGGTGGTGGATTTTGTGAAAGGTCATGTGTTTAAGATTTGCAACAGCCATAAAGACAGAGATAACTACACATTTATGCAATTTGACGTGTGTATTTAGTTCAAAATTGATGATTAATCATAAAACTTTCTATATTCAATAGTATCTTCCATCAATTAGTGTGAAATCAATCGCTTAAGGCTGTAAAACATCGTTTGTAACCTCTTTTTCGGCAGAATTACGTCTCTAAGTGGTTGTTTGTCCTTAATATGGGTGTAAAATAGTGTGCTTGTTGTGATTTTATGAAGTTCTTGTGTGAATGGTGGTGGTTTTTGTAAGAGGTTGCGTTTTTAAGATTAGCAACAGCCATAAAAATAGAGATAACTACTCTTTTTGTAATTTGACGCGTTTATTCAGTTAAATATCTAATTGATGGAAGATAGAAGTGAATCTGATATATTATATGATTAATCATCAATTTTGAGATGAATACACACGTCAAATCGCATAAATGAGTAGTTATCTCTCTTTTATGGCTGTTGCAAATCTGAAACACGAAACCTCTCACTAAAACCACCACCATACACATAAGTGTCTGTTCTTTGGTATGCACATCTCCCCGGAAAACGGAGGCAGCCATTTTGAAATCAACTCCTTCCCCCCCTCCAGTGCTTCATGTTCATTCGTGTTTCATCCCCTAAAAGATAGCCTGCCTATTCTGCCAGGAGGGAAGACAGGAGGCTGCTCTTTGAATATGAGCATTTTACGCGGGAAGGAGTGGGTGGTTATTCCTTTTTATCATTTCATGATCAGTTATCATCGATCTTCAATTAAGAGAACACCTGGCCCTACTTCAGTTGTATTTCGTTTTATTTAAGGTATTTCATAGATTATATTACTTTAGTCATCACATTGGGTTTTCTGGGGATCTAATTGAGTTTATTCAGTCCACTTGTTTCTACAGGAGCTAAACTACAATGACAAAACTGCTTTGGCTTAGGTCATACTAAGCATGTGTGCGCCAACAAAAGAATAAGTGTACGTGAATACGTACATGTTCTTAAAGGTACGATGGATAGAAATCTCTCTTTAAAAAAAAGTGGCAATGGAGCAGATATCAAGATGTTACGCTGGACGAAGAAATTACCAAGGATTTGGAGGCGGAAGTTGGGACTCGTGAGGGCCAAAACACTGAAGATTCTTTACAATCCCAAATAACGGTGGGAGATAATGTTGTGAATTTGCAGGAAACGGGGGATGTGACTGTTGAAGTAATGCTCACAGAAGACTCCCAAAAAGCAGTAGAAAATGCCTTAGTGATTGTTGAAGAATCACCTGAAAATGGCATATCAAGGACTATTGAAAAAAATATTGAAATAGATTCACTTAATAGTTTTAAAAATCAAAAATTACTCAAATTGAGACCACAGAAGATAGTCAATGCTCTCCTTTGCCCAATTCATCAAAAAGCCAAAGTTCAAGCGATGTCTCTTCAATTAATGGGGGTGACAGCAGTACTGCATCTTCCCACAGTAAGTCGGAAAGTGAAGTACTCAGCAATATGATTGATGAGGAGGAACTATCTACCAAATGTAAAGTCGACCACAAAAAAACGACATTAAATTATGACGTGATCTTGCTAGCAAGAACGAGGTCAGGGTCGATATCTAAAAGAACCTCTTCCGCATCCGGCTTATCTCCAAAGAAAGATACTCCACACAAGCTCCCTAAAAGTTAGAAACTCTTTTTTGATAAATCTAACTATTGCCCATTAGATGCCTTTCAGGCAAACGAAAATCGATGATTTTTTAAAATCACCTATGTCAAGAGATCAAGAAATAAATGTGGGAATAGGAAGGATACTATCTTCGAACACGAGAGGAGGTAGGAATCGTCTATCAAGACATGCTCTTATGAAAAGCTTTCTGTATCAGATACCTGATATAATTTGTTTGCAAGACGTCAAGACAACAACTTCGTCTACTTGATCCTCTGAATGTCCTTTCTGTATTCCCAAAATTTTTATTATTATTTTACGGGAAATAAGGGAATTATATCATTTGTATCTAAATCTATCATTAATTCTAAAAGAGTGTTTGAGCTTTCAAATAGTGGGGACTGGCATAAGATCTTTGTGCCAAATGAAAATGGCAGGCTTTATTTTGTTGATGTATATGGTCCAAACGAAAAATGTTCACCCTTTTACCAAGCCTTACTCAATCGCTGCAAAGGTGATTTATATCCTTTGTTGATAATTGGTGATCTAAATGTGGATCTGTACGGGACAAAAGCAAAACACCCAAATTTTTAAATATTATTAAAACTAATTAATACCCTTGACTTGGATGATTTTTGTTAGTTAAGAATTTATTGCTGTCTTACGATAGTACATACAAATACTACAATTATACAATGATAAAAGCAAATACATACATACAGCAAAAGAACACGACCACACAAAGGGGTATATGTGCTACAACAGCAAAAATGGATATTGAGCATTGCATTATATAAATTATTTTATAATCTACTTATGAAGCAATTAAATTAAAGTTAGAATCAATAATTTGTTGCATCTTTTTACATTTAATAAATTTAATCATACGAAGATCTTCATCCTCCTCTTGCATGACTTGGTATCTCTCATATGAAAGCGATGGGCATCTGTTGATTAGGTGGTCAGCGGTTTGGGACTCCTCCATGCATATATTACAAATGGCATTTGTGTTTTTCCATTTGCTCAGATGGGCCAGAAATGGTCCATGGCCTGTGTAGGCTTGAACAAGTAATTTAATGTTGGGACGTGAAAGCTCGACAACCTTTGGTTTTGGAATATTCAACATCCTATGAGTATGTTTCATTCCAAGATCCTTTTTGTATCTGTTGCACCAAACTTCATAGAAGAAGCCATCTATCACTTTCTTTATGTAGCTTGGTGGTGCTCCAACACATAAGCGATTTTTACTTTGCGTTCCTTTCTTTGCAAGGTAGTCCGCAAATTCGTTGCCTGAGATGTCTGAATGGCCCTTACACCAATCAAGATGTATATTTATTTTGGATTTTGCGTTGTTTAATACTTCTTTGCATTGCTTAACTGTGGCACTTTTTGTAAAGGGGTTTAGAATAGCAGCAATTGCTGATTGAGAATCTGACCGAATAATCACGTTCTTAGATGGCTTGTCTTGTTCAAGTAAAGCTTTAACAGATTGTGTGATGGCAATTACCTCAGCTTGGAAGACTGATGCTTCCTTATTAAGAGATATATATGATTGATAAAAGGATATATCACCTCTAGTGATTGCCCATCCAGCTCCTGTGTTGTCTTTATCGTCTTTTGATCCGTCTGTGTATATAATAATGTCAGAGTTTTCAACATGAGAGTTATCAACCCAGATACGATTGCCTGTAATGTAGTCGCTAGTTTCATTCAATTGAAGTCGATGGAGTATTTTATCACTAACGAAACGATGTCCACGACGCCTTGAAAGATTGCCCACACCATCCCAGGTATCCCGGAGAAAGAACTTTGTTCTCCATCTTGACTTTGTTGCAAGTGCTTGTATGTAGAGATCCAATGGAGTGATGCCCAATACTGCCTCTATTCCTGATGTTGGTGTTGATCGGAGTGTATGAGTCATACTCATAAGTACCTTTCGCTGAATATTGTTCAATTTTCTTATTTCGACTTTCTTTGCAGTAACAGTGTGTCCCCATATTAGACATGCATATGTGATAATGGGTCTAATCATTGCTTCATAGAGCCAGAGAACCCTATCCGAAGTTAAGCCCCATTTTTGACCTATGACAGCCTTTGCCATATTCCATATTCGAGAACATTTGGCAGCTTTTTCTTTTATATGTTCAGTCCAGGTGAGTCCTTGATCGAAAACCACGCCTAGGTACTTTATTTGTGTAGCATATTTAATTACTTTTCCTGCCATAAATAGTCGCGGAAAGTATTTTGATCTTAATTTGTATGCTTTTGAAAAGACTATAGCATTAGATTTGGATGGGTTGAATGTGAGACCATTTGTTTTCCCCCATTCCAGAACAATATTAATTGCTTCCTGCATTTTATAAACAAGTGTACCAGGGTCTTTACCACTTATTAATAAAAGGACGTCATCCGCATAGCCTACAACATGGATGGCGCCATTTTCAAACTTAGTCAAAAGAGTGTCCATGATTAAGTTCCATATAACTGGAGATAGAACTCCTCCTTGTGGACTACCACGTGTTGGATTGACGCTGACTTTTTCCCCTTTTAATTCCGCTTTGACTGTTCTTGTTTTAAGAAGGTTACAGTACCAAGATTGAATGCTTTCTGGAATTCCAAGCCGTGACATAGCTATGTTTGCAGAGTGAAATTGTACATAATCAAACGCACCTGTGCAATCAAAACTGACTGCAAGTGTGCAGTGGTCTTGAAAAATTGATTTTTCGATTAAGTCCGTAACTTGTGACAGGGCTGTTTCAGTTGATAATCCCTTAGTATAAGCATGTTGTGAATAAAGTCTTGGGATAACGTCGTCCACTTTCCATTGTACAATTCTCTCAAGTCCTTTAAGAATGTAGTTCGAAAGAGTGATTGGCCTGAAAGCCTTAGCTGAGCTGTAGTCATCTTTGCCCGGTTTCGGCAAAAAAGTAACTTTCATCTCTCTCCAGATCCTTGGTGTATAGCCAGTGTTGAGAATTACTTCATAAAGGTTTGTGATGTAAGATATTAAATTTTTACCGAGTTGCTGTAGTACAACTGGTTTCAGCCCATCTGGGCCTGAGCTTTTAAATGGTTGAAAAGAATTGAATGATTCTTTGACCTTATTTTTATCTACATAGTTAATGTTAAAGCTTCTTTCTTCCAATGGTCTATCATAGGTCGTATTTATTATACTATCAGGGAAATGAGTTTCCATAAGTACTAATAAAGATTGAGCAGGTGATTGCGTATATCCATCGTCTTTTTTCAGTAGTCCAATTGAGTCTTCCATTGGTTTTTGTATTTTAATCAGTTTTGCAATATCTTTAGCATTTGCAGCTTTACTGCAAAAATGCCTCCATGCCTCTTTCTTCTCTTTTCTGAGTGCTGTACGATATTCGTTTTTCTTTTTTAAGTACTCCTCTCTATGTGTGCTGTAGTGACGCTTAGGCTCGAGTTTATTGAGTTTATATCTAAGGCTTGCAAGATGTTTTGTCCACCATGGCACGGACTTAGTTGCTGTTGTTTTCCTTAAAGGGCAAGCAATGTCGAGTGCCTTCATTATTGTATCATATAATGATTCTGCACATTTATCTATGGCGATAGAATTGGGAATTACTTTAGGCAGTGACACATTTTCGGTTTGAGATCTAAATATATCCCAATTGACTTTTCTGAAATTTCTTGACTTTTCGGAGATAGGTTTGTATTTTCCGAATTTGAAATTTATATACCTATGATCAGACATTGATGGCCGAAGATCTACATGCCATCCTTTGATGTCCAACTTTTTAAAGGCATGCTGATTCATGATTGTAATGTCAATGACTGAAGAAGCCCGTTGTGTAAGAAAGGTTGGCTCATTACCTTCATTCATGACTGTCAGATTATTTTCATCAAATATGTTCTCTAGAGCCTCTCCTCTTGTGTCGATATGTTTACTTCCCCACAGACAGTTATGTGAATTGGAGTCCATGGCTATGAGAAGTGGTTTTTGCTTAAGATCACAATGCCTTATGAGTCTCAACAAAGTTTCATTTTCAACAGGTAACAATTGATCAAGGTAAGCCACACATATATATGTTAGAGATTCCTCAATCTTGATACATGTGGTACAAATATCTCTGTTAGAGAATTCAGGTATAAACCATGCATTCAAATGATTTGCTGTTCGAATGCAGGCCCTTGGTTTTGACCTAAGGTGGCTATGGATTGTATATCCTCTCAGAGAAAGGCTTTTTGTCGAGCCGTTAAAAAGGTATGGCTCTGTTATTAAGGCAATTTCAGATGTTCTTAGTTTAAGCTCTGAGTTTGCTGCTTTGCAGTGCTGTGTATTTATATAGGCACAACTGATCATTTTTATTTCTTTGGTGGTTTTGGGGGGTACAGGATATTGGCTGTATCAGTAAAAAACCTGTCAATTTTACCTTGTTTTCTTGTGTGTTTAGTTGTTGAAGGTTTGCCCGGCTCAGTCAAATGAGTTTTCTCACCTTCAGTGATATAAATTTCTTTTATTTTTTGATCAGAAGGTTTATCAGAACTTGTAGCCTCATTTTCTCCACCTACAGCGCTCATGGTAACCTTAGTGCTATCTTTATATTCTTCGTTGTCATTTGATTTTGGATTCGTGACTTCCACAGAATCTTCGTCCTCAGTTTGTTCCTCTTGCTCCAAAATCGGTGCGTTTCTAGGATCTTGGAAATGCACCTTTCCTGCAGAAGCTATCCTGAGGTTAAAGTCTACAGATTGAAGGCCTTCGTATGACTGTTTGTCTAGGCAAATGTGCAGCACTTTACCTAGTTTAGTGAGGTCTGACCTCACAACTTCTATTTGCCCTTTAATTCCAAGGATATTGCACTGATGAGAAATTATTTTGCTTAGAATTTCATCCCCAATGTTTCCTGTTACTCCTCGAATGAATCCAGTGAGTTTCTTTTTTTCATTTCTCTCCTCCCTCATTCTCTCCGCCTCTGCCCATGAGGTAGACAACAAAGGGGTATATTTTTTAATAGTATTTTTTACGTAGAGACTCGAAGCCTCTTCATTTACATAGAGTACGGCCCTTTTGGTCGTGTATCTACGTCCCTCGTATGTCGGGATAAATTCACTATTTTGAGCTGATACACGAGTCACGTAATCCGTGTCAAGAATTTGAATGAGTTTCTCCCACTCAACAAAAGAAATGTGGTCACCGTTCTTCCGAACAATGACTATTTCATTAGCCTCTTTCGCAATACTTGCATAGAGGAACTTCCTTTTTGGTTTTTGAGGACCTTGAGGTCTTTTGGATGGAGGAGTTTCATTCGAGTGACCCTCTCTTCGTCGCTTTTTATCACGAAGATCTTCTTTTGTTTGGGCAGGGTTCACCTGCACTGCATTATTTTTAACTTGAGGCTCATGGGTAGCCTCTTTCTGGGGTCTAATTTTCTTGGCCCTTTTTTTGTAGACAACAGTCTCCCATTTCATGGATGACTTTTTGTCCAGTAGTTCTGGATCCCAGTTAGAATTACATGAATTATCCTCCATGATATTATGTTTCCTTAAGTACTATTCAACACCTTACTTATGAGAAAGGTTGGGCGATATTTGCAATACTTAAGTTCCGTTGATATTTATGATGAAATAATTCCTCTTGAAGGTGAATGATAACAAAAGACTATCTTAGCTGTATCCAACAATGATTTCCGATCGTCGAAAAGCGGGGATCCAACCGGCTGAAGAGTAGTCCAGATCCAGGAAAGGTGCCCAGGGATTCTCACAACACTATTTAAGTGATTAAAAAGGTCAGAGAACACTTGTAACCTTATAAAAATAAATATTTTCCAGGAGGATTATAAGAACGTGTGTTCATTATACATAGGTAAGGCAATGACTCGACTTGGATGATATATGTAGTTAAATGTTTTAGTCCAGAAGACAATGTGTCGTGGAGGAGTGGGAAAAATCTTCCGAATAGACTTAGCGCTGGCTTCGTCCTCTATTAAGGAAAAGACCATTAACGCACGATTTAGCCCCTATCATGACTCTGATCATAAAATGATCGATATTCTATTTTATCGAGACCGGCGAAAAAAACGTTTTAAGGTCCCAACATGGATTTTACAAGACAAAATTTTTATTCAAGATATCAAACATCGTTTTACCAAACACTTTAATAGTTATTTTAATCCTAATAAGCTTGCATTTATTTTATCATATACAGTTCGAGCCACAACTTTAAAATGTATTCGTAAAAAACGTCAAAAGAGGCAAAAATGTCTTGATGATCTGCTTGATGATAATTCGCTTTTTTGCGCTATATTTCGTCCAAACAGCTAATTTATTTCGGGTTTCAGAAATGGCTGAAATTGATTTTAAACAAAAAATTGAGAAGGAAAGTAATTCATCTTATAGACTTAAAAACTCTTTCCGAAAAACTACTCTATCAGTATGATAAAGAAAATTGTGCATGAAGGAAGTTCAATAACGGACCCTGAAGAGATTCTAAAACTTTTTCACTGCCGTTTTCAAAGACTCGTAGGCGGTGTTAGATCTAACTTCCCTCGCCCAAAAGTGGGGAAAATATGATTTTTACTAAGACCGTCATTACTCAATATATTAAAAAGAAGTTTAACGATAGTAAAGCATCAGGACCCGATGGCATTGTAGGGAAAATCTTTACCGAATGTACCGATGAAATCGTTCCCTATCTTTTGGAGTTGGGAAAATCGATGGCGATACATGGTAAACTTCCAAAATCAGTGACCAAAGGTCGGATAACCTTGATTCCTAAAAAGGCAGCCCAACAGATATAAATAATTGGCGACCCATTACGGTACTCAATATGAGCTATCAAATTCCCTCAGGGGTTCTTGCCTCTAAAATTGAACCAATTTTAAACTATAAACTAGGAAAATAACAAAAAGGTTTCCTTAGGGGAGAACAATTGTTGATATTTCTATTAACATAGGAACAGCTATTGAAATTGTTTGTAAAAGAGGCACTTATGGAGCTGTAATTACTGTGGACTGTACGAAAGCATTTGACACAATACAGCATCGCCATATTTGTTGATAAATAAAAAGTACTCCCCAAAAAAATATTTTAACCCTATAAGAGCTCTTTTATATAATGGCACTTCAACTATTTCCTTAGGAGGAAATGAAAGTGAATCTATAATTTTAAAGAAAAGTTGCCGTCAAGGCTGTCCGTTGGCCCCGCTTTTATTTATAACTGGCCTTATATAATTATTTGATGCAATCACAAAAAATAGTAGATTTTGGCTCATCAAAATATATAATTGATATGTATGCTGATGATGTCACGCTAATGCTCGAAGCCAATTCCCAAAAGCAACTATTGATACATTTTGAAATAGTTCTGAATCCCTTCAGAGTATTTGAAAAAAGATCTGGGCTGATGATAAACATTAAAAAACTTCAATTCCTCCTATTGGAAAATGGAACCCTGGAAATGACCTTAAAGTTTCAGGTTGCTAAATAAAAGGAAGATTGGAGATCTTAGGAATTTCTTGGGATGCGATGGGGGCCTCTGAATCAAATTGGTGTAATATGAAAAAGCATATTAGCCATTCGATTCCACTGCGGAGAAAATTCAATCTCCAAAAGAGGATTGACTTTTACAACTTCTCGATTGTCCCATCTGTTATATATAAAGCTTCATCTCTGCCTTGGTTGGCTGAGAGTGCCATTGCCGAAGAACAAACATGGCTAAACCAACTATTTCATCGAAGTTATCTGAGCGCCTTAAAGAGACCAAGACAACAGTTAGGGGGAGGATTAAATTCACTCTCCAGAATTTGAACAAAATTTATCAAAAGCTTTTAATAGATATGTCAACTCATCCCCACTCTGAGTGGCGCTCAATTTTTACGTCAAGCGACGATTTCACTTGGCTAATGTTAGGTACTGATTTTATAAATGAAAAACTAGCAGAAATGTCCACCTTTTTAGCCTCCATACAAAAAATTATTTGGAAAGGCTCCCCTATTTTTACGTCAAGTTTTACAGTAGATATTGTGTGGCAGAATTGCAATAAAAAATATTATTAAAAAAAATTATTGATCCAAAGAAACTAGAACTCATTGCACTGTCCAAAAGAATATTTACATTCCCTGATTTAGTCCGCGAACCACTATTTAACAACGGTAGATTCTCTTTTCCCTTGAAGAGAGCTGCTATAAGGCATCAAGTGCCGGTACCCTGGCATTTAAGGATGTCCTTTGGATATGACACAGGAGAAGAAGCTGACCAAATATGCAACAAGTATTTGGAAAAATAAGACCTTCCAAGAACTTGGAATCACGCATAATGTGCTCTGTGTCAAAGGTTTGGGATGGGAATAAATTTACAGCGCAGTTCCAAGTTTCTTCTGGTTGTATATTTTATAATACACCATGTAAAAACTGTGGACTATTGTATAATAGTACTGTCCATGCTTTTGCCAAGTGTCCAGTTCTTGACATCTTGAGGGAGTTTGTCACTCTAAACGTCAAAGGGGTCACAAATAAAATCGTGCCTGCTCTACTTCTATTTGGGCTTAACTCAAATCCCAAGAGTACCTCAAAAACCCGCGCTTTGGAGATTTCTCTATCAAGTTGCAGAAGCTATATTGCACAGAGGTTAACACTCTATGAACATGTTTACTCCAAGGACTTGAGGGCCATTTTTATTGCAACAGCAGCTCGATACTCGAGTTTATCTATAAAGATACCAAAAGTGGGCTCGTCGTCATGGAATTTGGCGGGAGATTTAGTGCGGTTTTATCCTTCTTGTTTTCAGAACCATTTACGGGTTTTAAAACATTTAATTAAGGTTGACCAGAGGTTTAAAAATTACAAAAATTAGTAGGCCATATCCCCTTCAATGTTTGTCTTTTTCTTGAGATTCCCTGATACTAATGCCTTCTCATGTTTTCCCAATCTTCAATCTTGCTGCCACGGATATCCTGCAGTTACTTAGTGGAGATCTCTTCGATCTTTTGGTTCGAGAGAAACCGAAACTGGGTGGCAATCATCACCTTTGACATGACCGACACCATGGGGAAGATATAAAAGTTTCCAAGGATCTGGGTTGGAAGGAGCCGAATACTTTTTGTATTTTTATTTTTGCTGTTCTTAGATATTTTAAATATTGATAAACCTTTTTAGTAGGTGCCTACAATCGATGTTAAATGTTTTTATTATTATTTGTATTATTTTAGATAAATTTGTTAGTAGGTTTGGGTTTAGTTTAGGGTTTTAATTTAAACTATAAGGTTTATTTATATATATACTATATGTAATATAAAGTCTCTAAAAAAACAAAAAAAAACAAAGATAACTACTCATTTATGCAATTTGACGTGTGTATTCAGCTCAAAATTGATGATTTATCATATAATTTTCTAGAATCAGTTGTATCTTCCATCAATTAGAGTGAAATTAATCGCTTAAAGCTGTAAAATATCGTTTGTTACCTCTTTTTCGGCAGAATTACTTCTCTAAGTGGTTGTTTGTCCTTAATATGGGTGTAAAAAAGTGTGCTTGTTGTAATTTTATGAAGTTCTTATGTGTATGGAGGTGATTTTGTGAGAGGTTGCGTGTTTCAGATTTGCAACAGCCATAAAACAGAGATAACTACTTATTTATGCAATTTGACGTATTTATTCAGTTCAAAATTTATAATTCATCATATAATATTCCAGATTCAGTTGTATCTTCCATCAATTAGAGTGAAATCAATCGCTTAAGGCTGTAAAACATCGTTTGTTACCTCTTTTTCGGCAGAACTACGTCTCTAAGTGGTTGTTTGTCCTTAATATGGGTGTAAAATAGTGTGCGTGTTGTAATTTTATGAAGTACTTTTGTGTATGGAGGTGGTTTTTGTGAGACGTTGCGTGTTTCAGATTTGCAACAGCCATAAAACAGAGATAACTACTCATTTTTTGCAATTTGACGTACTTATTCAGTTCAAAATTGATGATTCATCATAAAATATTCCAGATTCAGTTGTATCTTCTATCAATTATTGTGAAATCAATCGTTTAAGGCTGTAACACATCGTTTGTAACCTTTTTTTTCGGCAGAATCAAGTGTCTAAATGGTTGTTTGTCTTTAATTTGGGTGTCCAAAGTGTGTTTATAGTGATTTTAAAGAAGTTCTTGTTTGTTTGGTGGTGGTTTTTGTGAAAAGTTGCGTGCTTAAGATTCGCAACAGCCATAACAATAGAGATAACTATTCATTTTTCAATTTGACGTGTTTATTCATTTCAAAATTGATCATTGATCATATAACATTCCAGATCCAGTTGTATTTTCCATCAATTAGTCTGAAATCAATCGCTTAAGGCTGTAAAATATCGTTTGTAACCTCTTTTTCGGCTGAATCTAGTGACTAAGTGGTCATTAATTTGGGTGTCAAAAGTGTGTCTTTTGTAAGAGGTTGCGTGTTTAAGATATTTAACAGCCTTAAAACAGAGATAACTACTCATTTTTTGCAATTTGACCTGTTTATTCAGTTCAAAATTGATGATTATTCAGATAATATTCCAGATTCAATTGTATCTTTCATCAATTAGTGTGAAATCAATCGTTTAAGGGTTGTAAAACATCGTTTGTAACTTCTTTTTTGGTAAAACCACGTGTCTGAGTAGTTATATGTCATTAATTTGGGTGTCCAATAGTGTGTTTGTTGTAATTTTATGAAGTACTGTTGTGCAAGGTTGTAGTTTTTGTGAGAGGTTGCCTGTTTCAGATTTTCAACAGCCATAAAAATAGAGATAACTATTATTTTCTGTAATTTAACTAGTTTAATCAGATCAAAATTGATAATTAGTAATCCAATATTCAAAATTAGTTATATTCTCTTTAATGTGTGAGAAATAAATCTATTAAGACATCGTTTTTAACAACTAATTAACAGAATCACGTGGTTCATTGATTGTTTGTCATTACTTTTGGTGTCTAAAGGAGATTATGGTAAGTTCTATGATGTATTTGTGTGTTAGTGGTGGTTTTGGAAAGAGTTTGTGTGTTTAATATTTTCAAAAGCCATAAAAATAGAGATAACTATTATTTTCTGTAATTTCACTAGTTTAATCAGATCAAAATTGATAATTAGTAATCCCATATTCAAAAATTAGTTATATTCTCTTTAATGTGTGAGAAATAAATCTATTAAGACATCGTTTTTAACAACTAATTAACAGAATCACGTGGTCATTGATTGTTTGTCATTACTTTTGGTGTCTAAAGGAGATTATGGTAATTCTACGATGTATTGTGTGTTAGTGGTGGTTTTGGAAAGAGTTTGTGTGTTTTTAAGATTTACAATAGCCATAAAAATTGAGATTATGTTTAAGTCATTGCTTGTCACAATTTGGAGTGCGTATTTGTGGTTTTGTTCAGCTTTATGAAGTATTTGTTTGTTTGAGGTGGTTGTGGTGAGAGGTTGCGTGTTTCAGACTTGCAACAGACAGAAAAATAGAGATTACTTATCATTAAAAAAAAATTTAGGAGTTTTTAATTAGATCAAAATTGATAATTCGTCATAAAAATTACAAATTAGTGGTATTTCATGTCAATTAGCGTTTTTTAAATCAATCAACTCCATAAAACATCGTTGTAGTTACTTTTTCACAAAATCATATGTTTTAAGTGATTGTTTGTCACAATTTGGAGTGTGTACTTGTAGTTTTGTACAGTTTTAATGAAGTATTTGTGTGTTTTGAGGTGGTTGTGGAGAGAGGTTGCGATTTGATAAACTTTTTAGTGATTTACGCTCATTTTTCTGTAAGCGCTTTACCTTTATGTAAAAGTTGGAGATAACAAGCTTACGCAAATTAAGTTTAAAAATTATTTATTTCATAAAATATAATTTTTTAAACTTTGTGATATTGAATGTAAAAATACTTAAAAATAGTTTTATTTAAAATTGCAGTGGTTTGAATATAAACTGACCATAACTTTTGGTGCATTGACCATACCGAAACAAAAAATGTACTTATAAAATATACAAATTAACCATTTTTGTTTATAAAATTTTTTGAAATTTCAAAATAATATATAAAAATTGTGACAATTATTTCTTATGTGATGCTCCAAAAAAATGATATTTTTCTAAAAAAGTCAAAACAGTGCAATTTTAAATTGCAAAGTTCCAAACTAAAGATATTTGGAACTTCAAAATAGTTTTCAGATGTTTTGGGATCGAAAGTGACAAAATTCCCAACTTTTTCTAAGTATATATATATATATATATATCACTTACATTCCTAGATATCGTCAACCCCTTACAAAAGCCAGCATGGAGTTCAGGTTCAAGAAGCCGCCAAGGAGCTCTTTTACTGTATAAAGAGTCACTCGTCCACCATCCGGATCTTTTCTGATGAGAAAATTTTAACAGTCGACCAAAGTAGGAATGCTAGGAATGACCATTTCTTGGCCTTCTGTGTTGAGGTTGAGGAAGCCTCTTATTAAAGGCACCAAACACCCAGCTTCTGCAATGATGATCTGTCTTGTTGCATCTTATGGGAAGAGATGGAAGTAACCATATTGATTTCCAAGGAGCCTCAAGAAGTCATGGAGACAATGGTCTTGCCCTGTTTGACTAACTCTATCAAGAGCAATTATGTTTTCCAACAAGGTTATAAAGCCAAGATACCTCAAAAGTGGTACAAATGCAAATTTGGCAGAATTTTGGCCTTGGTCAATGTGACCTCCATCCTGACCAGACTGCAATCT